>CP139507.1:120960855-120987188 GCA_021014915.2 Artemisia tridentata subsp. tridentata | reverse complement strand
AAAAAGACAATAAGCATTGTGATTGCTAATTGATGAAGCGAAAAGTGTACCGCTTTTAAGGGGTCATTTAAGCCCTAAATCGTATTTATTTGATCAAATATTGCCCTAAATCGTTCCTTTTGTCATTTTAGGTACTTTTGAGGAGAAATCTGGAAAAGGAGGCATTTTGGACGTTTTTGGAGCATAAAAGTGAAGAAAACGACAAAGTCTCAAAAATCGGCTAAAAGTTACCTTTGACGGCGTCAGATTTTACTCTGGACGGCGTCATGGCTTGGCAAGAAAAGGTGGACGTGAAATTTACTCATGATAAGCCAGTGAAAATTGCATGTAAATTCTGACGGCGTCACGCTTTAACCTGATCAAGGGCGTCACGGCTTAATTCAAAGAGGGACGGCGTCACGTTCAAGGGCTGACGGCGTCAAGCCTTGATAAGCCAGAACGGATTTTGGAGAGCTAAAGAGGGACGGCGTCAAGAAGATCATCCGGGAACCCTAAAAGCGGCGAGGTGACGGCGTCACACTCCATAAGGTGACGCCGTCAGATGTAAAAATCTATATATAGTTTTGCAATTCTTTGTCATTAGAGAGGGCTTAGTGTGGAATTTTTGGGAGAAAACCCTAAGACGAATTTAGCTTCTTTTTCAAGGCTTTTGCCTTGAGATCTTCCATGTTACATTGAAAGATAAGTTATCAATTAATCATTCAATATGTCTATGTGTTGTTTGATTTTATCTTGTTCTTGTCTTTTGTTTAACATGTTAGGCTAGATTTATCTTGTGTTTGCTTAGATCTAATGAAACCTAGCTATTGATTATTGGTTATTAGTGTGTTATTAGTTGTATTGGATGATTGTTTATCTATGTTAGGCTTAAGAAAACTGGCTAACCTCCTATTCGGTAACTTGCTTGAACGTCTTAAGAAACATGAACCAAATGCGTACTAAAGGTTTTTATGGTTGTATTTAATGCACAAGCGAATTCTAGTGATCCCATGTTAAGAGCTTCCTAGCCGGCTCGACATAGGAGTGAAGTAGGAGCTTGTAGAGTTGGGGAAGTACGTACGCCACCCCACGATTGGTATTAAGGAATACACCCGTCATCCACGCAACTAATACACACTAATCAATCGGTAAAAGATAGTTAGGGAGTAAGGAAATCTAAGTAAACACATTTCTCTACACTTAAGTTCTCACCAACCTTTTATTTTCCGTTATTTTATTTTATTTGCATTTGTAGTTATTTGGGTTAGTTGACTAGCAACTAATTCCGCCCACTCCTTCAAAACCGAGATTTTACTTGCTTTCAAAAAATTATAAAAACATAAAAAAGAATCTTCCTCAACCCTTAGACCTATTAGAGTAGTTTTTCATACCTAACGAACACTATTCCCTGTGGAGAACGATCAATCCCCCGTATTTACCACTACCCTATACTACATCGGTCAGGTACACTGCCTGGTGGGGTTGTAAGCCTCTTGAGATCCCTCGAGAGGTAAAACCTGTTGTAAGGTTACAAAACCACGCATCAAGTTTTTGGCGCCGCTGCCGGGGAATAGTTATTGTTTAGGTTGAATTTTTATTTTATAGGTCTACTCACTAGATTCCTTTCTAGTGAGATTTTTGTTTTATTTTTCTAGGTTTTCTTTAGTCTATCTATTTTCTTCGTGTCTTTGTTCGTAACCATACCATCCGACATCATGGAAGATGGTAATATCCTTAATCCCAACAACCTACCACCACAACAACCACCACCTCCTAGAGCCCGTACTTTAGGAGAGTATTCCCGTCCTAGCCACCATGGCTATCGAAACACCATTGAGCTCACTCAAGGAGCCAATGTCACACCCTTGCGATCCGACACCATCCGGTTGGTGCAAAGCGGATGCGCATTCCATGGACTTCGATCTGAAGATCCTAATCAACACCTCAAGGACTTTCTTAAAATCGTTGATTCTATAGACCTTGATGTTGCCACTCGAGAGACGACCCGATTGCGTCTCTTTCAATTCTCTCTGCGGGATCAAGCTAGTCAATGGCTAGAACGTCAACCCGCAGGATCCATCACCTCTTGGGATGATCTCACTACTCGTTTCCTTGCTCAGTTTTTCCCACCGGGAAGAACTACCAAGCTAAGGAATGATATCTTGATGTTCCAACAACGTCAAGGCGAAACTCTCTACGAGGCATGGACTCGATTCAAGGACTTACTCCAAAAAGTCCCTCACCATGGCATAGAACTTTGGCTCCAAGTCCAAATCTTCTATGACCATATCAATCTCTACACAAGGCAAACCATTGACCAATCGGCCGGTGGTAAGCTACGTGATCTAAGTGCGGAACAATCATGGGCTCTCCTAGAGGATCTTGCTCTTTATGACAACGAAAGTTGGAGTGATCCCCGTGATTTGAATAAAACGGTCAAGGCAATATCTTTGCCTTCGAACAATTCAAGCACTTCCAACCGTAGGATCATTGAACTTGAAGACCAAGTCAAGTTTCTCATGAAATCCTATGAGACTCCTAAACCTTCAAGCCAAGTGAACAAAATCACTTCTTCATGTGAATTATGTAGTGGTCCCCACGACACTCGTGATTGCATGGAACTCCCCGAACAAGCTTTTGTGGATTACGTATCCTCGCGTACCGACGGAGCGGGAGACAAGTGGTACACTTTCAAACCCGAGCCAAACCCTTATGGTGATTCATACAACCCCTCATGGAAAAATCACTCGAACCTTAGGTGGAAACAAAACCAAAACGCACAACAAACCAATTCTTCCAACCCACCTAATCGTTTCCAATCAAGCGGTTCCAACTCGAACCGTACTTTAAACAACAATCCTTCCGGCAATGGTAGTACCAATAACTTTGAAGGATTGATGTCTCAATTTATGGCATCTCAAGAAGCTCGTTTAGCCAAGTTTGAAGCCGATTTCAAACAAAAACAAAGCGAGATGACCAATAAGATTGACACCTTGTTGAAAGCCCTCAACGACCGAGAAATGGGAGCACTCCCTAGCAACACGGTCAAGAACCCGAAACTAAACGTCAACGCTATTTCATCGGTTTCGTCCCCTAGTTCTTGTCCACAATATTATTCGGTCAATTCCATGAGCACGTGTTTCAAACAAACCCAAGTCGTTCCAAATGACCAAGAAGTTATGACATCCAAATTGGTCAACAACATAGTTGAAACACCTTCCACTCAAAACCTTGACGAAGAATTCAAGGAGCTCCACCTTGAAAGTCCGGTTGTTGATGAGTTGGATGAAAAGAAGCTCAAGTTAGGCAAAAAAGGGACCGCCTTTGTTCAAAATAAGCTACCTAAGAAATTAGATGATCCGGGCTTATTTGTTCTACCTTGCAAGATCGGTAATTCGGAGGCTTATGACACATTAGCCGATCTTGGATCAAGCCTTAACCTACTTCCGTTACCTCTCTACACCTCTCTAAAACTAGGAAAACTTGAAGAAACCGAGGTGATAATAGGTTTAGCGGATGGGAGTGTTGCTTACCCGGTTGGAGTAGTTAAGGACGTGTTAGTGCACATTGGAAAACTAACCATTTTAGCCGATTTCCACGTCCTTGATATGGTTAGCGACCCTACATGCCCCTTGTTGATAGGTAGAGGATTTTTGGCGACCGCTAGTGCTATGATTGATTGTAAGGAATCCAAGATAGCGGTAGGAGAAGGAGATACTTGGTCAGTCTATGATGTGAAGAAACATGCTTATGATACTAGTGATGAACCGACACCCCATTGGTTAGAGTTGAATAGGAGACCATCTAGATATGGACCTTGGATAGATAGAGGCTTCATAGGACCCCAACGCCCATTTTACCTAGAAGAGGACTTTGTGAACCGAACACATATGGTAGAACAACTCTTGGCTAGGGACACCGAATTGGATCCATTTGAAGACCCTCTAGTTTTTAGAAGGATGATTGAGTTCCTAGGAGTTTTGCCAATTAACCTAGGAATGAATAAGTGGACTTGTGAGGAAGATGATCATAAGTGGAGTTGGAACAAACCACCCAAAGATGGAGATGGGTCATGGCATATTAAGATGACACTGTATGACCCAGATGGAGAGAAGTTTGAAAAGATATATCGTACTAAGCGGACCAATAGGAAACTTTAATCCAAGCTTAACCCTAAAGACGTCCTCGATGACGAGCTCACTTATATAGGGTAGAGTGACTTTGAGTCTAGCTACAAGACTCGTTAATAAAGAAAAGCGCTTCTTGGGAGGCAACCCAAGCTTTATTTTATTTATTTGCTTTGTGTGTTTATTTGTTTGTTTGTTTGTCTTTATTTGTTTCCGTATGTGTGTTTAATTTTTATTCCTATTGATTCATGTTCAAAATTAATTTGTGAAAATGCTTTATTTTGTTTTTAACTTCGTCTTAACTACATATAAAGGTATTTTGCAAAAGATAAGTGTAAGGGAAATCTAAATCGGTTTATTAGAACACAAATTAACATGAATCGTAATAATAATAAATTAACATACATATTCGTATGTGTTTGAGTCAAATGCTTGTATCGAGTCATAATGATGTTTTGCAGGATTTCCAGGAAGTAAGGTAAAGGTTTTTCCAGAAATTTTCCGGAAACTTAAAATAAAAATTTTTGTCAGGTCATTTCTGACGGCGTCAGGGTTTATAACCTGACGGCGTCAGATTTAATTTTCAGAAATTTTTGAAAGTTTTGTTTTTAAAAAAAAGTTTTTATTAAAATCTCCAACTTATAATCTCCAGGAATCTGCAAAGTTATCATTCCACAAGCATTATATCCTTATACATAGATTTTATCCCGCCGATGTTATGCAGGTTTTCGTGTTTGTTTTCTCAGGTTTAACAGGTTATTTTGGACAAGGAAATGTTTTGAAACAAGCTTTTGGCGATGCATTAGTCATGGAGCTTCAACATTACTTTGGAAGAAGATTTAACCGTGTTATTTCATTATCCACCGAGCGAATCAGGGGAGTATTTGATTTCATTCTTTTACTTTCTACTTTTACATCTTGTTATTTGAACATTGGGGACAATGTTCATCTTAAGTGTAAGGGGAGGGTAAAAGTACGATTAGAGAATGCTATTACGCTTGATTTTTGTTTGTTTAATAGTAGATGTGTAATAAAACTGAGAGAAATACTTGTTAAGGTAATTTTAGTGCCAAATTTAAATTTTTTTACAACATATAGGAGTGAAACTTTGATCTTAATGAGCGTCTCATGGATAGGAGTTATATGACTAGCACAAAAACCGTACCACTAAAAAATTTTCCACCCCCAAATATGTGAGGTTCGCCCCTAGAATTGGTAGGAAAAGCATTTATGCTATGATGTGTGTGTACCGGTAGCACTTAGATTCTAAAACTTGCGTTAGGACCATTCCGAGGCCACAAGTGAGACTACATTCGTGTAGTTAGATTTACTACATGATAAGAGGCATTAGGATTAACCCATTGTTTTACACCTGTGATTTTGTTATAATTACGTTGGCTACATTGGTCAAGTAATTCTCCCACACCCTTTGCGTTGTACTCATTTTTTAGTACACGATTACCCCTAGGTACACCCCTCAGTAGCCTATCTTTTCGTTTCGCCACCTTTAAGCATTTTTATTGTAGTGAAGACATTTGTTTAACCCCACTTAAATGTACACCCAATATCGCCTTAGCCTACCTTGTATGCACTCATTTTTTGTGCATTATTGTGACAACATTTGTTTAAACCAAGTTAATTATCTAATTGATTACATGGTTGCTAAGTCGAGTCATATACTTTGTAATATTGTTTTGGGACGAATTGGGACTCATGGGTTAAAGTACTAGTGTAATGGAGTAATGGGGAAGACATCATTTATTACCCCATATGTGCTAAATGTTTTAAAAAAGTACTCCAAGTTTTTCGATTATCTTAATTCGAGTCATTAGAATAGTTAATTGTAAAGTTATGTAAAAGTTCAAGTGTAAGGGGAATGCAATGCCCCTATGATGTATTATTTTGGATGTAGGGCAAGAGTGTATGAAAAAAAAAAAAAAAAAAAAAAATCGAAAAAATCAGAAAAATACAAAAAAAATGAGAAAAAGAAAAATAGAAAAAAAAAACATACGGACTACCATCCCGTTTCATTTTATGTTTATTTTTATGTTTTTGTTATTTTGTTATTTTGTTTCAAGCTTAAGATTGAGTCGAGTCTTGGCTTAGCAACATTGTATAGTACATGTAATTAATCAAGATCTTTAACTCGCCACCAGTAAAATATCCTTTATCCAACAAAACCGTGTTTTCCTTTTCCCTACACCTAACGTTATAACCCATTTAAAAGCCCTCTTTTATAGTTTATCTTAGGTGCTTACGCCTAGTGGAGGAGGTTTTCGATCCTTTCCCAAGCCTATGGTAATCTATTTGCTATGACAGGTAGTGAGAGATATTATCCGTTTTCATTTATGAGATTTATTTTGATGACACTTGAGAGATGTGAGTATCTAAACACTACTTGTGAGGTGCTAGTTTATAATCTCCGTGCTTATTATGATTGAAGTGGAACGATTATTTGTTGTAATTACTTTTATGTTTGCATTAAATGACCCATAACCTGTATTTTGATTAGAATAAAAGCGCATTTGCTTGAGGACAAGCAAATCTCAAGTGTAAGGGTATTTGATGAAGCGAAAAGTGTACCGCTTTTAAGGGGTCATTTAAGCCCTAAATCGTATTTATTTGATCAAATATTGCCCTAAATCGTTCCTTTTGTCATTTTAGGTACTTTTGAGGAGAAATCTGGAAAAGGAGGCATTTTGGACGTTTTTGGAGCATAAAAGTGAAGAAAACGACAAAGTCTCAAAAATCGGCTAAAAGTTACCTTTGACGGCGTCAGATTTTACTCTGGACGGCGTCATGGCTTGGCAAGAAAAGGTGGACGTGAAATTTACTCATGATAAGCCAGTGAAAATTGCATGTAAATTCTGACGGCGTCACGCTTTAACCTGATCAAGGGCGTCACGGCTTAATTCAAAGAGGGACGGCGTCACGTTCAAGGGCTGACGGCGTCAAGCCTTGATAAGCCAGAACGGATTTTGGAGAGCTAAAGAGGGACGGCGTCAAGAAGGTCATCCGGGAACCCTAAAAGCGGCGAGGTGACGGCGTCACACTCCATAAGGTGACGCCGTCAGATGTAAAAATCTATATATAGTTTTGCAATTCTTTGTCATTAGAGAGGGCTTAGTGTGAAATTTTTGGGAGAAAACCCTAAGACGAATTTAGCTTCTTTTTCAAGGCTTTTGCCTTGAGATCTTCCATGTTACATTGAAAGATAAGTTATCAATTAATCATTCAATATGTCTATGTGTTGTTTGATTTTATCTTGTTCTTGTCTTTTGTTTAACATGTTAGGCTAGATTTATCTTGTGTTTGCTTAGATCTAATGAAACCTAGCTATTGATTATTGGTTATTAGTGTGTTATTAGTTGTATTGGATGATTGTTTATCTATGTTAGGCTTAAGAAAACTGGCTAACCTCCTATTCGGTAACTTGCTTGAACGTCTTAAGAAACATGAACCAAATGCGTACTAAAGGTTTTTATGGTTGTATTTAATGCACAAGCGAATTCTAGTGATCCCATGTTAGGAGCTTCCTAGCCGGCTCGACATAGGAGTGAAGTAGGAGCTTGTAGAGTTGGGGAAGTACGTACGCCACCCCACGATTGGTATTAAGGAATACACCCGTGATCCACACAACTAATACACACTAATCAACCGGTAAAAGATAGTTAGGGAGTAAGAAAATCTAAGTAAACACATTTCTCTACACTTAAGTTCTCACCAACCTTTTATTTTCCGTTATTTTATTTTATTTGCATTTGTAGTTATTTGGGTTAGTTGACTAGCAACTAATTCCGCCCACTCCTTCAAAACCGAGATTTTACTTGCTTTCAAAAAATTATAAAAACATAAAAAAGAATCTTCCTCAACCCTTAGACCTATTAGAGTAGTTTTTCATACCTAACGAACACTATTCCCTGTGGAGAACGATCAATCCCCCGTATTTACCACTACACTATACTACATCGGTCAGGTACACTGCCTGGTGGGGTTGTAAGCCTCTTGAGATCCCTCGAGAGGTAAAACCTGTTGTAAGGTTACAAAACCACACATCACTAATTGAGAATGAATGGGGATCAACAATAAATGAGAAAAGCATTACGTTGTAAGCTTGCATGTTAAATGAGAACAAACTTAAAATAAGGAGGACATTGAGTATTACGAGAGTTGATTGAGGATAAATGAGAATAAATAATAAATGGTAAAGTCAAAAAATATCACAAATGTTGATTAAGTAAGATCCATACTTGGCTCCTTGAGGTTTACTCCACTCCAACGAGCATGTAGGTTGGCCATTACAGCTCATTTTTGTTGACGTGTAATATCTCTCATGATGTGTGTGGAAAACTAGAAAGGGGGTTGAATAGTTTTGTCGTTTAAAATTAAATTGAACCGTTTTGTAACTTATGTGAAATCAATGAAACTGTACACACAAAAACAATCAAACAATATATCCAAGAAGTAAAGAGAGAAATGATCAAACCACATAACACGGATGTTTATAGTGGTTCGGCTACAAGGACTCTTTTCCTTGCCCTACTCCACTTCCCCGAGTCTTTAACTCGAGAGTTATCCTTCACTAAGAAACGAACTCCCTTCTATATGGAGAAAACCTTTACACGTCGCTTACTTCCTTTTCCGGTACTAAGCTAAACACTGGGTTCTATTACAAGGTAGAACCAACCTAACTTCGCCTATACAATTACCGACATTAAGCTAGATGTCGAGTTCTTTACAAGGGTACAACCACTCCCGTTTGGTTCTTTCACAAGGGTACAATCACTCCCTACACTCTTTGTGTTTTGAGGACTAAAACACTAACGACACTCACTGAGATAAATGATACAAGTAATGATGTGTGAACTACAACTATATCACACAGTAACTATGCTAAAGGTTTACACGTCTGTGTTAAACCTTGATGCTTAATCTTCCTTGCTACAAAAGGAAAGATCAATGAAATGAATGAATGATAAATGTTAGATGATATGTAAATGAATGAGTATGAATGTTAGGCTCTATGAGTGATGGTGTGTCCAAATGATCAACTTGCTATTTATAGGCAAACGGATGAACAGCCGGCGGATCCGGCAGATCCCATAAAAGGGATCCGTCCTTTATGTCGATTGGATCCGCCAACTTGACAGCAACATGACAGCTAATAGTTTTGGAAATCTTTCCAAATCCAGCTGTATCCTCCACACCTTTGTCATGTCATATCAAAATCTTCCAAAGTCAACTATCTTGCTTGAAGATCTAGCCAATATATTATGTATGATGCATGCCATGATGTCATTGTATCATTTTAAAAATAAAGTTTCCTTTTAAGGAAATAAACTAGTAGATGTGTAAAATGTAATTCTAAGTAAACTTGTGAAATGTAAAATGTGTTTTAAAGAGACTTTTGCTAGCATTTATAATTTGCTAAAGGATATACTTTGTAATTGTCATTAACAAAACTAAGTAAAGATCATAAAATATAAATAACGTTTTTAGGACGATATTTGTATTAACAATCTCCCCCTTTTTGTTGATGACAAAACATAAAGTATATTTTTGAGCAAAGGAATAAATATAGCATGAGTTCTTTAAAATATAGATTAAGTTTGTTTTATTTGAGTTTGAAAATTCTTTTTAGGCAAAAGTGTATGTACTGTGATGAATCACAGTTATGCAAAACGTTATTTATATTAACAATCTCCCCCTTTTTGTTGATGACAAAACATAAAGTATATTTTTGAGCAAAGGAATAAATATAGCATGAGTTCTTTAAAATATAGACTAAGTTTGTTTTATTTGAGTTTGAAAATTCTTTTTATGAAAAAGTGTATGTACTGTGATGAATCACAGTTATGCAAACTTAATCCTTTCTCCCCTTTTTGTCGAAACAAAAAGAAGAGTTGCGTAGCGGAATGCGATTTTGAGAACTTTAAGAGCTCCCCCTTGTTTGATACTCCTCCTAAATGGAGTAACAAGGTAATGATGCATGATCCTACAAAAAAAATGGTTAGAAAAATGAAATGCTCCCCCTCGATGTATACTCCCCATTACAAGAGTCCCAACGTATACATTTAAAAGGGTATGAGATGCTGCAAAAGAAATGTTAGTTGTGAATAGCCTCAAATGGAGAAGCATAATGCATATGATATGTTCATTCAAATAAGAATGATAATCTAGTTGACTTTAAAAAGTCAAAATGTAGTGTCTGATCAAAATTTTGTACCTAAAGTACAAGTGATCAAACTAGAATATAGATTCCAAATAGCTAGATAATGATGTTAGTTACCTAACTAATGATAATATGCTTTATGTTGATCACTCATAAGCATAAAAACATCACATTCATTCATTGAAAATTATGTGACAAAAGTCACAAACATAATATGATAAAAATAAAAAATACATCCTAAAAAATAAAAAGTCCCACAACAACATCTAGAAGGTCCTATATAATGAGACTAAAATTCTCCTATTGAGGAGGATGAGAGATGGCGTTAAGACGCTCAAGAATGTGGTTCAAAATGAACCTCATTTCATTTTGGAGCTCGTGCACCAAAATGTTTGTTCTTTGAGCTATGTGAGCGGTTCTTTCACACATGTTGCAATCATGGCGAGCAAAACCGGGCGGAAGAGTAGACTCATTTGGTTGTGGTGGTGGTGGTTGTAATTGGTTGTTGGGTGGTGGTGATTGTGCTTGTTCATTGGTTGGTGGTGGTGTTTGGAGGGAGTTCATGAGGATGTTTTGGAGGCCCATGGCTTCATTGAGGCGGTGATCTACCATACCCGAGAGAGTGTAGAGACGGTTGAGCTCTTCACTAATCTCCTCTTGGGTTTGAGGCAAATTGATCCACATTGCCTCGTCTATGGCAATGAGAGATGATGTGGGTGAGAGAGGTGGTATTTAAGGTTGGGATGATGGTGCATCATGGTATAAAGGACCATGGATATCCGGGAAAATCGGATGAAAAAGCATTGGCTCTTGACCTTCAAAGGTCATGGGTGGAGGATTGTTTGATCTTGGTGGGAGATCCTCCAAGTCATCAAGGTATGGATGAGGTGATGTAGGTGGAGTCCTAAATAGCTCCATGGGTTAGAGTTTGGGTGAGTTTGGTTGTGATTGAGATTTGACAGTCTGTGATGGAGCGGGTGGTGGTGTGGTTGCTATTGGAGTTATGGATGGAGGTGGAGTTTGTATGACAACATTGGATGGTGTAGGTGTGGATAAAGTAAGGAAATTTTCACTTGCTATAGGAGATGAGATATTAAGAGGAGATGATTCCTCTGATGATGAGTTAGCAAGATTTATGAAGCAACAGGGCTTAACACTTATGCGGGCAGTGCGTTTTGGTGGTCTAGAGGTGGAGGAGTTGGTTGATTTGGTCATGGTGAGCTAAGAGAACTAAGATGTACAGGTTGTATGTTGTGAAGAAGGTGAATGAGTGAGTTTTGTTCTAAGTTATGATCTTAATATATAGGCAGATGGTTTATAGAAACTAGTGTTTGGATTTGATGTAAATCCAATAGAGAATGTTGGTTCCTAATGATTTGGAACAAAAATTTGTGCAAATCACATCACATAAGTCAATCCATAGAACTTATGTTGAGTAATATGAAGAAGATATGCAGTAAATGCAAAGAGATAGTGGAAAAGCTTCTGATGTGATGTTCCCACGGATTTGAAGGATCCCTAAAAAGGGTTCCTTGCTTGTATAGGAAAGGTAACTCACTCCTTAAATTTAAAAATTCAAATTTTGGTGGGAAATGTTGTTCTTAAGTTTCTAAGAGTTTCTAAATAATTCTAAGATGTATAATGATCAGTGAACCTATTCTAAAGAATACTAGAAACTAAAATCTAAGAATCAGGATGAGTCGAAAAGTTTTAAGAAGTTTACTGTTATACCTGCGGATCCAATCGACAAGGCGTGCGGATCCAAATTTTAGGATCCGCCAGATCCGCAGGTTAAAGAATGGCGGATCCAACGCTAACACATGGCGGATCCAAAATGAGGGATCCGCCAGATCCGTGGATCAAAACTACTAAAAGTAAACAGAGAGATGTGCATATTTTTCGTTTTTCGACGAAAATCCGAAAAATCTCCTGGAGCATATGTATCATTAAAGTAAGATAGCACTACAAATATTTGATCATCTACAAATATTGAAATGTAACTATTATTCATTGAAAATTTGTTTGTGACAAACGTCTCAAACTTGAAGTTACATTTAGAAGTCCCTAAAAATTGAAGAAAACCTAGAATAATTCTTTAAAGTACACTAGAATAATTCTAACAACTTCTATGAAGAGGAATTTGTTGGTGTTGATGGAGATATGATGGAAGCTAGCCACATAGTTTCTAAATCCTTAGTGTCACAAAAGTTAGAGTTGTGTTCTTCATTTTCTTGAGTGTTTGTTTGATTTACCCACATTGAATCATCAATGTGTTGAAGCGTGGTAAGTAGATCATGTGGTTGAAGGTTGGATGAATTTAGTGGTGATGATGATTTTCTTTCTTCAGATGGTGAAGGTGATGGTGAGGAAGCTATTGGAGTAGTTACAGGTAGTGGTGTGCTATATGTAGGTGATGATGTCGTACCTAGTGGAATTATGATTGGTGATGGTGATTTTGTAGATGAAGACATGTTGACTATAGGAGTTATGACAGAAGTTGTAGTGGTAGTGGTGGATATGATTGGTGAGCTTACGTTTGAAACTGGATTAACAAGCTAGTAAGGTCTAACACTAATTCTAGCGGTTTGTCTATATGGTCTAGACATATGAGATTTGTTTGATTTGTGCATTGTGAGAGGTTTATAGATAATGAAGATGAAGTTTAGTGTGTTATGATCATCTTAAGGTTCTAATGTATACTTCCCATTTTTATAGAAGTTGGTGTTAGGATTAATGATGTGTAAATATCAAAGACTTGGAACAAGATAAAGTAGTTTGTCCTATTGACAAAGTCAATCCATAGAAATGAAGTTGACATGAAGATATAGAGAAAGATGACTCAAAAGGGAGAAATGTGATTGATTCACGGTTTTCGAGAAGGTAATGAAAGAGTCTGTGAGTTATGAGTAGGACAAAATATTCAAATTTTGATGGGAGGAGGATTTTCTTAACTCTCTAAGATGTCTAAATATAATCTAAGAAAGCTAAACTATAGTCTAAGTATTGGAAAGAGTTGGATTTTGTGAAAAAGATCACTGTGTATTCCTGCGGATGCAATTGACAAAGCTTACGGATCCAAAACTTTTGGATCCGTCTGATCCGCAGGTTTAAGGTGGGCGGAGCCAATGTTAACACCAGGCGGATCCAAACTGAGGGATCCGCCAGTTCCGCCGAACAAAAATCCTAAAAGGAACAGAGAGCTATGCAAATTTCATGTTTTTTTATAACAACCCCAAAATTCTCCTGAAACATATCGATTGTCAATCATGTAAAGTAAAGCTACCAAATATGTAGATTCTAGCACATGTTATAAAATAGATCATCACACTTCTTCACAAAGGGAGTTAAGCCAAACAGTGGGTTAAATTCAGAAAATTGATAACAATGAATGTTATCATTAGTTCAAGTTGAGTTAATACCACAAAAGAGTTAAGTGCTATCATAAGGTCTTAGTAAGCACATAAATTTAACAATACATAGTCTAATAACGTATTATACTGAACACTCTCACTTATCTTTCAATAATTTAAGTATTTTCTTCTGAACCTTGCGGAGTTTCATCATCCATCGTCCAACATTCTTTAGAATTCCCTTTGCTTGTCGATGTTTTGCAGATTCATCATCAAGGGAAGGAAGTTGACTCAAGTAGTCAATTGGAGGAAGCTTAGAGTTAGGTAAACCATCTTCATCACTAGCTAATAATGATGATGAAGATGAGGATGAGGTGAGAGCCCGTTTCCCTTTTCTTACTGCCACTCTATAGTCACTAAGTGGAACGAAGGTGTGTTTGATTTCGAAGTAGTCTGGAACAAAGCCGAATGAGTCTAGAGGAATAGGAATGGAAGCTCTAAACAAACGTGTAAGAAGCATTCCATATGGCATTGAGGTTTTTCCTAAGACACGTATATCGACCATTCTTTTGGCGATATAGTAGGCTAGATTGAACTTTTGATGGGTAGACACACAATAGAGCATGTAGCATAAGCTTGCATTCACATGATCTTTGTTTCCAATGGTGCTAATGAAATTAGCTCTAAGAATTTCTTCAAGTTTCTTAAATTTGGGTTTAAGTTCATTTAGTTCCATAGCGAATGGATCACGATTAACATCCTTTCCTTGGAGTTTCTTAGTTTGGTTGCTTCTAGGCTTCAAAAGATGATCACGGATTATTTCTTTAGGAGTTAGAGGAGTATCATATGGGTGTTCAGGACCTAGGTTTGAATCAAGAATGGTTAAAGGCCATTTGTCTGAGTAGTAACAAGTTCCTTCTCTAGGAATGCCTAATACATCCCCGAAATGATCTAATGGGAAATTATAGGGATTTTGATTTATTTTGAAATGGATGCTAAATGATCCAAGGTCATCAGTGATGAGTTTCACGAAAGCATAAAACTCGAGAATGAACCTAGGGATGATTGGCTCATCTATGTCTAGGAGTGCATCAAATTGAATGACAGTCATGTGTTCACGGATGTTTGTTTCTTCTAAGAATGATGAATCTACAGTTCTGCCTTCATGAACGTACCGACTTTCTAAAGCTTTAAAAATTTTGACTTGAGATTCTGAGAGTCCCTTTGTTTGATGATGTTTGGGTAGTTAGTTGGTGGTCTTTTTGTGATCATAGTTAGTAGCGGGAGGCATGGTTTTTCCTAGACATATAATTAAAGTTAGAATCACATAATATATACATATGTGTCTGAATGAGAATAATGTGGAGTATAATTATCTCGACTCTTTTGAAGCAAGGATTTTTGTAGTAAAATATGAGATAATCTAAATACTCCTGATCCGAAAATATATGTGGATTATGACGTTTTTGATTTTGTATGAACAATGATTTAAAAGGAGTTTTTCCTAATTGTGAAAAATTAATCTCAATAGAGTATTTGATGATTATTGTAGTGTTTAATTGAAAACATGATTTTTGAAGTACCTCATTATTTTTGATAATCCCTAATATTAATTTAGGGCAACCTATATGAATTCTAGACACAACTAAGAGATTGAGATGGATTAGGGTACTTACAATGATCGATTAGGAATGAGTTAATTGTGGCGAATGAAATATTTGAGCTTTGGGATGATAAGGGTCGTCAACAAATTGGTTTTGGTGTGGTTAGTGGGTGTAATGAACAGTAAAAAGTGTCTGTTTATTGAGAATTAGTCTCAGCAAAGCACGGATCCGGCGGATCCAAAACAAGGGTTCCGCCCTTGTTGTCGATTGGATCCGCAGGATCAGAATGTATGTTTGTTTATTTCCGTTTTAGTTTGGACTAGGATTTGAACAATTGTTTTAACTACTTTCTAGGTTTCAATAAACCATAGACAGAAGTAGGATTCTTTCTTGAGAGGATTACTAAACTTTTGCTGGGACGAACAGTTGCAATGATGTTGCAACAGAGAAAAAGGTTATGGAGGTCAACAAACTAGACCACGAGAGTTTTCTCCACACTTTTGCCTTAAAGTGGCAAGGACTGTTTGTTTCTTAGTAAATCATCATGTGATACAATGTCTCACATTAGTACACACATTATTTGAACTATTCCTATATCTCTAATTACCGGGAAGATCATATACTATGGTTTCTACACCTGTTCCTTTGGGATGTCTCTTAAGTTCCTAAATGGTTTCAAGTTGGAATCATTTTGTAGATGAAGATAATATTTGGAGTACTACCTATGGAATAGAGTATTCTATCTAATGCATCTCTATGCTTAGGATCATCTTACTAATTTTATCCTTAGTGAGTCTGGTTTAGGAGAACGTGAGAGTTTTTCAAATGGTTTCCAGTCTACAATTTTGTTATGCATATCTTGAGAATTTGTTTTGGAGACTATGTCATCCTAATAGTACATGATCCTTCTTAGTAATGAGTGTTCTCTACTAAGTTAGTTGTATACTTGATCATTCCAAACTTTTGATACTAGCTTAAGTTTGTGATCACGGCAATGCCAAGAGAACATGCCATATACTTATCCTATTTTACCTAAGTATTGAAGTTATATTGTTGAGATATGATCCAAGTTAAACCTATACTTGTCTTTAGGAGTTTTAATCTAATTTTATGTCATAAAGATTTAAGAACTTTTTCCTACTCATCATGTTAATTATCAAATACTATATTAATAACTTATGTTAAGTGAGCATGAAATCAGAATTATCTATGAGAGCAATTATCATGAGGAGTTATGAGGAACCGTACCTTTTTCCAATGATTGTTTCTAAGAATGTTATTGAAAAATACAACTTCTGTTGAACACATTGTGGATCTAATCCTTTCTTTCAAGCATACCTAATGAAAGCTCAAGTATTTGGTCCCCAATATCTCATGGGTCCATTTGGGTTAATCAAAAATATTACCAAGGTTCACTAATATCTTGGAGGTAGTCAAATGGGATTTCTTTATATAATGAAGTGTCTACTGCCGTTTTAACTTCATTCTTATCTTTCCTTCTAATTGGATTAGTGTTAGGCTTTCTAGACATCTTAACAGGTTCAATACTATTTAAGGTTTGACTTTTCTGTACTGTACCTACGGATCCTTTGGTTATAACGTGCGGATCCAAAGTTTTGGATCCGTGGGATCTGTGGGTCACTGACTCAGTTGATGTAGTTTTATTTTCTTTTGTCATTTGAATCTGAAAATCATTTAAGTGTCCATTTTTCATGAAATCTGGCTTGAAACTACCATAAGGTATTTTTAGTAGCCTCATTGTATCATTTGTACAGTTTATGTGTTTATCGAATCTTTTAAAAACGGAGTCTTGTTTTATAAGATTCTCTTGGGTAAGCTTTAGTATTTCTAATTCATGTTTTAGTTCTTGACATAAGACACATGTTTTAGTACTTTTACCTTTTTCTAATCCTATGACTTTTTCTTTTAATTGATGAATTTTATTTTCTAAAGGTTTCTTTTTGGTTTTCAAGAACTTATTTTTACTTATAATTTTTAGAATAATTTTACATAATTTGTTATATTCTATATCTAACATGTTATCATTTATAAAAGAGTATGACGAGTCAGAAAGTACCTCTTCTGTGTCATTGGCCATGAGAGCAACTTCGTTGATCTTTGGTTTGTTGTTCTTATCTTTAAAATCTCTTATTTGAGATTTGTTCTTTGGAGGCTTTGGAAAATTTCTTGTCAAGTGACTAGAATTCCTGCATCTAAAAACACTTCCTATGGTTCTTTGACTTCACACAAGTCTCAAAATGATTTTTCCAGTCTATAAACTTGTTTGGTTCAAGAAGTGATGGTTTTTGTATAGATTGCCCTTCTTTAAAGTTTTCAAAATCCATTTGATCGTTTCAAGTTTTAAAATACAATATATTTTAAATTTCTTGAGTAACACCGCTCTGGTACCAATTGTGGAAAACTAGAAGGGGGGTTGAATAGTTTTGCCATTTAAAATTAAATTGAACCGTTCTGTAACTTATGTGAAATCAATGAAACTGTACACACAAAAACAATCAAACAATATATCCAAGAAGTAAAGAGAGAAATGATCAAACCACATAACACGGATGTTTATAGTGGTTCGGCTACAAGGACTCTTTTCCTTGCCCTACTCCACTTCCCCGAGTCTTTAACTCGAGAGTTATCCTTCACTAAGAAACGAACTCCCTTTTAGGTGGAGAAAACCTTTACACGTCGCTTACTTCCTTTTCCGGTACTAAGCTAAACACCGGGTTCTATTACAAGGTAGAACCAACCTAACGTCACCTATACAATTACCGACACTAAGCTAGATGTCGAGTTCTTTACAAGGGTACAACCACTCCCGTTTGGTTCTTTCACAAGGGTACAACCACTCCCTACACTCTTTGTGTTTTGAGGACTAAAACACTAACCACACTCACTGAGATAAATGATACAAGTAATGATGTGTGAACTACAACTATATCACACAGTAACTATGCTAAAGGTTTACACGTCTGTGTTGAACCTTGATGCTTAATCTTCCTTGCTACAAAAGGAAAGATCAATGAAATGAATGAATGATAAATGTTAGATGATATGTAAATGAATGAGTATGAATGTTAGGCTCTATGAGTGATGGTGTGTCCAAATGATCAGCTTGCTATTTATAGGCAAGCTGATGAACAGCCGGCGGATCCGGCGGATCCCATAAAAGGGATCCGTCCTTTATGTCGATTGGATCCGCCAACTTGACTGTAACATGACAGCTAATAGTTTTGGAAATCTTTCCAAATCCAGTTGTATCCTCCACACCTTTGTCATGTCATATCAAAATCTTCCAAAGTCAACTATCTTGCTTGAAGATCTAGCCAATATATTATATATGATGCATGCCATGATGTCATTGTATCATTTTAAAAATAAAGTTTTCTTTTAAGGAAATAAACTAGTAGATGTGTAAAATGTAATTCTAAGGGCCCGTTTGGTATCTCAATATAGGCCATATATTCTGACTTAAAACAAAAAGTGATGTTTGGTGTGATTTTGTAAAGTATTAAATTTGGATTTAGTCAGAATATATGGACAATAACAAATCCGGACCATATCCCTTACTTTTCTGACATATTAATTATTTTGTGGGCCTCAGTAATATTCACTATCTTCATTTATTTTGTGGGCCTCACTAATAAAAGATATATGCGTTGATAGTGGATGCATGATGCGTGGGTTTTGCAACCTTACAACAGGTTTTACCTCTCGAGGGATCTCAAGAGGCTTACAACCCCACCAGGCAGTGTACCTGACCGATGTAGTATAGTGTAGTGGTAAGTACGGGGGATTGATCGTTCTCCACAGGGAATAGTGTTCGTTAGGTGTGAAAGGCTACTCTAATTAGGTCTAAGGGTTGAGGAAGATTCTTTTTTATGTTTTTATATTTTATGAAAGCAAGTAAAATCTCGGGTTTTGAAGGAGTGGGCGGAATTAGTTGCTAGTCAACTAACCCAAATTACTACGAATGCAAATAAAATAAAATAACAAAAATGAAAAGTGGTGAGAAACTTATGTGTGGAGAAATGTGTTTACTTAGATTTCCTTACTCCCTAACTATCTTTTACCGGTTAATTAGTGTGTATTAGTCGCGTGGATGACGGGTGTATTCCTTAATACCATTCGTGGGGTGGCGTACTTACTTCCCCAAACTCTACAAGCTCCTACTTCACTCCTATGTCGAGCCGGCTAGGAAGCTCCTAACATGGGATCACTAGAATTCGCTTGTGCATTAAATACAACCATAAAAACCTTTAGTACGCGTTTGGTTCATGTTTCTTAAGACGTTCAAGCAAGTTACCGAATAGGAAGTTAGCCAGTTTTCTTAAGCCTAACATAGATAAACAATCATCCAATACAACTAACAACACACTAACAACCAATAATCAATAGCTAGGTTTCATTAGATCTAAGCAAACACAAGATAAAATTAGCCTAACATGTTAAACAAAAGACAAGCATAAGATAGAATCAAACAACACATAGACATATTGAATGATTAATTGATAACTTATCTTTCAATGAAACATGGAAGATCTCAAGGCAAGAAGCCCTGAAAAAGTAGCTAAAATCGTCTTAGGGTTTTATCCCAAAATTCCACACACTAAGCTCTCTTTTAATGACAAAAAATTAGAAAACTATATATAGACTTTGACATCTGACGGCGTCACCTTATGCATTGTGACGCCGTCACCTCGCCGCTTTTAGGGTTCCCGGGTGACCTTCTTGACGCCGTCCCTCTTTAGCTCTTCAAAAATCCATTCTGGCTTATCAAGGCTTGACGCCGTCGGACCTATAACGTGACGCCGTCCCTCTTTGATTTAAGCCGTGACGCCCTTGATTTAGTTAAAGCGTGACGCCGTCAGAATTCTCATGCAAACTCACTGGCCCGTCATGAGTAAATTTCACATCCAACTTTTCTTGCCAAAGCATGACGCCGTCTGGAGTTAATGTTGACGCCGTCAAAGGTGACTTTCAGCACAATTTTGAGACTTTGCCGTTTTCTTCACTTTTATGCTCCAAAAACGTCCAAAATGCCTCCTTTTCCAGATTTCTCCTCAAAAGTACCTAAAATGACAAAAGGAACGATTTAGGGCAATATTTGATCAAATAAATACGATTTCGGGCTTAAATGACCCCTTAAAAGCGGTACACTTTTCGCCTCATCAAATACCCTTACACTTGAGATTTGCTTGTCCTCAAGCAAATGCGCTTTTATTCTAATCAAAATACAAGTTAGGGGTCATTTAATGCTAACATAAAAGTAATTACAACAAATAATCGTTCCACTTCAATCATAATAAGCACGGAGATTATATACTAGCACCTCACAAGTAGTGTTTAGATACTCACATCTCTCAAGTGTCATCAAAATAAATCTCATAAATGAAAACGGATAATATCTCTCACTACCTGTCATAGCAAATAGATTACCATAGGCTTGGGAAAGGATCGAAAACCTCCTCCACTAGGCGTAAGCACCAAAGATAAACTATCAAAGAGGGCTTTTAAATGGGTTATAACGTTAGGTGTAGGGAAAAGGAAAACACGGTTTGTTGGATACGGGATATTTTACTGGTGGCGAGTTAAAGATCTTGATCAATTACATGTACTATACAATGTTGCTAAGCCAAGACTAGACTCGATCTTAAGCTAATGAAAGAAAATAACAAAACATAAACATAAAATAAACATAAAATAAAACGGGATGGTAGTCCGTATGTTTTTTTTCTATTTTTCTTTTTCTCATTTTTTTGTATTTTTCTTGAAATTTTTTTTTTTTTTTTTTTTTTTTTTTTTTTTTTTGCATACACTTTTACCCTACCATCCAAAATAATACATCATAGGGGCATTGCATTCCCCTTACACTTGAACTTTTACATAACTTTACAAATAACTATTCTAATGACTCGAATTAAGATAATTGAAAAACTTTGAGTACTTTTAAAATATTTAGCACATATGGGGGTAATAATGTTGTTCTTCCCCATTACTCCATTACACTAGTACTTTACCCATGAGTCCCAATCGTCCCAAAACAATATGTACAAGGATATGACTCGACTTAGCAACCATGTAATCAACTAGATAATTAACTTGGGTTTAAACAAATGTTGTCACAATAATGCACTAAAAATGAGTGCATACAAGGTAGGCTAAGGCGATTTGGGTGTACATTTAAGTGGGGTGTAACAAATTCTTCCTTTAAGTAAAATGCTTAAAGGTCGAAACGAAAAGATAGGCTCTGAGGGGTGTACTAGGGGTATCGTGTACTAAAAATGAGTACAACGCAAAGGGTGTGGGAGAATTACTTGACCAATGTAGCCAAAGTAATTATAACAAAAACACAGGTGTAAAACAATGGGTTAATCCTAATGCCTCTTATCATGTAGTAAATCTAACTACACGAATGTAGTCTCACTTGTGGCCTCGGAATGGTCCTAACGCAAGTTCTAGAATCTAAGTGCTGCCGGTACACATCATAGCATAAATGCTTTTCCTACCAATTCTAGGGGCGAACCTCACATATTTGGGGTGGAAAATTTTTTAGTGGTACGGTTTTTGTGCTAGTCATATAACTCCTATCCATGAGACGCTCATTAAGATCAAAGTTTCACTCTTATATGTTGTAAAAAATTTTAAATTTGGCACTAAAATTACCTTAACAAGTATTTCTTTCAGTTTTATTACACATCTACTATTAAACAAACAAAAAAATCAAGCGCAATTGTATTCTCTAAAATCGTACTTTTACCCTCCCCTTACACTTAAGATGAACATTGTCCCCAATGTTCAAATAACACGATGTAAAAGAAAAAGTAAAAGAATGAAATCAAATACTCCCCTGATTCGCTCGTTGGATAATGAAATTACACGGTTAAATCTTCCTCCAAAGAGAATGTTGAAGCTCCATGGCTAATGCATCGCCATAAGCTTGATTCAAAACATTTCCTTGTCCAAAATAACCTGTTGAACCTGAGAAAACAAACACGAAAACCTGCATAACATCGGCGGGATAAAATCTATATATAAGGATATAATGCTTGTGGAATGATAACTTTGCAGATTCCTGGAGATTATAAGTTGGAGATTTTAATAAAAACTTTTTATGAAAACAAAATTTTCAAAAATTTCTGGAAATTAAATCTGACGCCGTCAGGTTATAACCCCTGACGCCGTCAGAAATGGCCTGACAAAAATTTTCATTTTAAGTTTCCGGAAAATTTCTGGAAAAACCTTTACCTTACTTCCTGGAAATCCTGCAAAACATCATTATGACTCGATACAAGCATTTGACTCAAACACACTCTAATATGTATGTTAATTTATTATTATTACGATTCATGTTCATATGTGTTCTAATAAACCAATTTGACTTTCCCTTACACTTAACTTTTGCAAAATACCTTTATATGTAGTTAAGACGAAGTTAAAAACAAAATAAAGCATTTTCACAATTTAGTTTTGAACATGAATCAATAAGAATAAAAATTAAACACACATACGAAACAAATAAAAAACAATAAACAAATAAATAAACACACAAAGCAAATAAAACAAATAAAGATTGGGTTGCCTCCCAAGAAGCGCTTTTCTTTATTAACGAGTCTTGTAGCTAGACTCAAAGTCACGTACATTACGTGACTCCATTTTGCATAAAAAATATGGTCTTAAAGCTTTGTATCACTCTTTCATCCCACTTGTATTCCGGACCTAAGGCCAAACATATCGAATACTTAACTCTAGCCCTTCCTTGGTTATTGTTATCAACCTCGAGTGCTGGGATATTATCGACATCCAAGCCCTTAATGCCTTTAAATTTTGGTTCGAACTTAGAGAAACGAGATACATTATGGGGCATCAGGTACTTGATGCATCCTATTTCGCTGGAGAATGTCACACTACCTTCATCCTTATCATAAATTGCTTGGGACGTTCTTATGAAGGGTTCTCCTAAAACTATCTCTCCTAAATACGGATCTATAATCCCCCTTATATCTTCTAAGATCACAAAATCACATTGGTAAACGAAATCTCCGATAAAGATGTGTAAACCACTTGCTAGACCTACAAAATTGCACATCTGATTGGGGTCATACGGGTCTTGTCTAGGGTTCAGCTCATTGCTCATGATCCAATTATAGTAAAGCCTAGACATGAAATTCATTGGTGCCTTGAGATCAATATAGGTATGCTCCCTAAACATGTGACCAATCATGCATGGAACCTTCACATTAAAATAACCCCCCTTTCTAATCCATGGGTACTTACGATTTTTAGCGGGGCAAGGACATTTAAAGATAAACTTATGGTGACTTAATCCTTCTAGAATTGGTGAGGAATTGTGAACTAACCTTAAGTCATCTCTAAGCTCAATCTCACTGCTCGTGCTAAGGCGGGTGAGTCTCTTCTTTCTATCAATTAACTCATTAAGCTCATTGAATGCCTTAATCTCCCTATCCATAGTGACGAACCAATTACGAACAAACACACAAAGAAGGTAGATAGACTAAAGAAAACCTAGAAAAATAAAATAAAAATCTCACTAGAAAGGAATCTAGTGAGTAGACCTAATAGAAATAAAAATTCAACCTAAACAATAACTATTCCCCGGCAACGGCGCCAAAAACTTGATGCGTGGGTTTTGCAACCTTACAACAGGTTTTACCTCTCGAGGGATCTCAAGAGGCTTACAACCCCACCAGGCAGTGTACCTGACCGATGTAGTATAGTGTAGTGGTAAGTACGGGGGATTGATCGTTCTCCACAGGGAATAGTGTTCGTTAGGTGTGAAAGGCTACTCTAATTAGGTCTAAGGGTTGAGGAAGATTCTTTTTTATGTTTTTATATTTTATGAAAGCAAGTAAAATCTCGGGTTTTGAAGGAGTGGGCGGAATTAGTTGCTAGTCAACTAACCCAAATTACTACGAATGCAAATAAAATAAAATAACAAAAATGAAAAGTGGTGAGAAACTTATGTGTGGAGAAATGTGTTTACTTAGATTTCCTTACTCCCTAACTATCTTTTACCGGTTAATTAGTGTGTATTAGTCGCGTGGATGACGGGTGTATTCCTTAATACCATTCGTGGGGTGGCGTACTTACTTCCCCAAACTCTACAAGCTCCTACTTCACTCCTATGTCGAGCCGGCTAGGAAGCTCCTAACATGGGATCACTAGAATTCGCTTGTGCATTAAATACAACCATAAAAACCTTTAGTACGCGTTTGGTTCATGTTTCTTAAGACGTTCAAGCAAGTTACCGAATAGGAAGTTAGCCAGTTTTCTTAAGCCTAACATAGATAAACAATCATCCAATACAACTAACAACACACTAACAACCAATAATCAATAGCTAGGTTTCATTAGATCTAAGCAAACACAAGATAAAATTAGCCTAACATGTTAAACAAAAGACAAGCATAAGATAGAATCAAACAACACATAGACATATTGAATGATTAATTGATAACTTATCTTTCAATGAAACATGGAAGATCTCAAGGCAAGAAGCCCTGAAAAAGTAGCTAAAATCGTCTTAGGGTTTTATCCCAAAATTCCACACACTAAGCTCTCTTTTAATGACAAAAAATTAGAAAACTATATATAGACTTTGACATCTGACGGCGTCACCTTATGCATTGTGACGCCGTCACCTCGCCGCTTTTAGGGTTCCCGGGTGACCTTCTTGACGCCGTCCCTCTTTAGCTCTTCAAAAATCCATTCTGGCTTATCAAGGCTTGACGCCGTCGGACCTATAACGTGACGCCGTCCCTCTTTGATTTAAGCCGTGACGCCCTTGATTTAGTTAAAGCGTGACGCCGTCAGAATTCTCATGCAAACTCACTGGCCCGTCATGAGTAAATTTCACATCCAACTTTTCTTGCCAAAGCATGACGCCGTCTGGAGTTAATGTTGACGCCGTCAAAGGTGACTTTCAGCACAATTTTGAGACTTTGCCGTTTTCTTCACTTTTATGCTCCAAAAACGTCCAAAATGCCTCCTTTTCCAGATTTCTCCTCAAAAGTACCTAAAATGACAAAAGGAACGATTTAGGGCAATATTTGATCAAATAAATACGATTTCGGGCTTAAATGACCCCTTAAAAGCGGTACACTTTTCGCCTCATCAATGCATATGTCCAAAAAATATATAATAAATTATTTTTT
This sequence comes from Artemisia tridentata subsp. tridentata, assembly GCA_021014915.2. Taxonomy (NCBI): domain Eukaryota; kingdom Viridiplantae; phylum Streptophyta; class Magnoliopsida; order Asterales; family Asteraceae; genus Artemisia; species Artemisia tridentata. The sequence goes on along the minus strand of CP139507.1, from coordinate 120,961,772 downwards.
TTCTTTTGTTTTTATATAATATATAAATTAAATAATATATTTTTTCACTCCCACTTATTTTAATATTTTTTTCTCTTTCTACATCAAATCAAAATTCAAATAATTCTAAACCCATCTACAAACCAAACGGGTCCTCTAAATTCAAATCCAAATTCAAATCCTAATCCTAATCCTAATCCTAATCCTAAACCCGTCTACAAACCAAACGGGCCCTAAGTAAACTTGTGAAATGTAAAATGTGTTTTAAAGAGACTTTAGCTAGCATTTATAATTTGCTAAAGGATATACTTTGTAATTTTCATTAACAAAACTAAGTAAAGATCGTAAAATATAAATAACGTTTTTAGGATGATATTTGTATTAACAATGTGGCATGTGTGTCACCAGCAATGTGATGCTGTGTTGGATGGGCTCTCTAGTGATAGACTCTGGTCGGTGAGAGGAGTAGATGCAGTAATGGTTCTCCTCCTCATCTTCTGAGGGGTTCTTCTTTGAGTGAGTAATCTTCTGGTTTGAGTTCACACTCTATAGCCTTGTCCTCGAATGGCTTTGTCTCACTATTAGACATTAGTATATAAGTTGGTGAAGTGGGTGTCAGAATGGTGGCCGACAAGTTTCCAAATTTTGTCCTAGGAATCGAAAGATAGTATTAAGTTAAGGTAAACATTGTTGTCAAGCTTCGGCGTTACCTTCCTAGCGGCGTGATTCTTCAAAACAAGAGGAGTGAAAAAGAATGAGACGTTAAAAAGTCGTGTTTTCCAAGGCGGCACGTTAAAGTCATGCTCTAATCAACCAGCGTGTCTTTAGGCCATGGTTTATGAGGCGATGCAAGTGTTCAAGAAGTATGAGACAAATGTTTCAACTCGTCGTTGGAGACGGATAGTAAGACAATCAAGGGAAATGATAGAAAGTAACGT
>CP139507.1:120801214-120960755 GCA_021014915.2 Artemisia tridentata subsp. tridentata | reverse complement strand
AGCCTTTACATATGTTGCACATGGATTTATTTGGACCAACATTTGTAAAAAGTTTGATGATAAAGATGTATTGCCTAGTTGTCACTGATGATTTTAGCAGGTTTACTTGGGTTTTCTTTTTAGCAACTAAGGATGAAACTAGTGAAATCCTTAAGTCTTTCATTACCAGGATAGAAAACCTAGTTAATCATAAGGTTAAGGTGATAAGATGTGACAATGGAACTGAATTCAAGAATAGGGATATGAATCAGTTTTGTGATGCGAAGAGTATTATGAGATAGTATAGTGTAGCCAGAACTCCTCAACAAAATGGTGTTGCTGAGAGGAGAAATAGGACACTAATTGAGGCTGCTAGAACAATGTTAGCTGATTCTAAGCTACCAACTACTTTTTGGGCTGAAGCAGTTAATACTGCTTTTTATGTGCAAAATAGAAGTTTAGTAGTTAAGCCTCATAACAAGACCCCTTATGAACTTTTACATGGTAAAGCACCAATGTTAAGTTTTTTTAAGACCATTTGGGTGTCCTGTTACTATCCTTAATACCATAGATCACTTAGGCAAGTTTGATGGAAAGGCTGATGAAGGATTCTTTGTTGGATACTCACTGAATAGCAAAGCTTTTAGGGTGTTCAATAGTAGAACCAGGTTAGTGGAAGAGAACTTGCATATTAGGTTTAGTGAGAGTACACCTAATGTTGCAGGGAGTGGACCAAACTGACTGTTTGATATTGATGCACTAACCAAAACAATGAATTATGAGCCAGTTGTTGCAGGTACACAGTCTAATGATTTTGCAGGTACAAACACAAGTGAAAGTACAGGTCAAGTTAATAAGGAGACAGGACCTGGAAATGATTATGTCTTGCTACCTATATGGACTGCTGATCCACTTATCTCAACCAAAGTTCCAAAGAGTTCTGAAGAAGATGATCAAGATGAAGATCCAAAAGATGATAAAGAAGATGGTGTTAAGTCTTCAAGTGATAATGAAAAGCAGGATGATGAAGCTCCAACTGAATTTGGTGATCAAGTGAAGGATGATAATGTTAGCAGTTCTAATGAAGTTAATGCTGCTGGTGATGGAAACAACATTAATAGCATTACCAAAGATAAAATTGTTAATACTGCTGACAAGGATGGCATTGCTGATAATGAGGATGAATATCCATTTGATCCAAACATGCGTCCTTTAGAAAATATATATGCAGATACTGATGATGAAGAAGTTGGTGCAGAGGCTGACATAAATAACATGGATGATACTATCCCTGTCAGTCCTATTCCAACTACCATAATTCACAAGGATCATCCTAAAGAGCAAGTAATTGGAGATATGAAATCTGTTGTTCAAACAAGAAGAATGACCAAGGATTTGAAGGAACAAGGTTTCTTTGCAAGATCTTTTAAGCAGAGAAACAGTCACAAAGATCTTCAAAATTGTTTATTTGCTTGTTTCTTATCACAAGTAGAACCCAAGAATGCGCATAAAGTATTACAGGATCCAAGCTGGGTGGAGGCTATGCAAGAGGAGCTTTCGCAATTTAAGCTACAAGAAGTTTGGACTCTGGTTGATTTGCCTAATGGAAAAAGGGCAATTGGTACTAAATGGGTTTTCAGATGTAAGAAAGATGAAAGAGGTATTTTGGTGAGGAATAAAGCAAGATTAGTTGCTCAGGGATACACACAAGAAGAAGAGATTGACTATGATGAAGTCTTTGCCCCAGTTGCAAGAATTGAAGCTATAAGGTTGTTCTTGGATTATGCTTCATACAAAGATTTTGTGGTGTATCAGATGGATGTGAAGATTGCTTTTCTATATGGGACAATTGAAGAAGAAGTATATGTCTCTCAACAACCTGGATTTGAAGATCCTGACTTTCCTAATAAGGTATATGTAACAACCGTGAAATTTCAGGTCATTATTTTTACTAATTTTAATTTCTTAAAATTTTCAATTTTAAGTAAATTGTCTTTTGCCGAGAAAGTTACCCGCGTACGTCGTAACACGTACATTTAAATTCGTGACTTGACTCAGACTATGCCCAGTCTACCCATTTATATAATTTATTTTCCCCCACATACTTGTTTTCATATGGAATATTCTATTTTTCCATTTCTACGCGAAGTTTGCACTTTTTACGTTTTACGTGTTTTCGACTCGCGTTTCAAGCTTTAACGACGTTATAACACTCCGAAAGGCTCGTGAAATATATGAAACATCAATTTAGGTCATTTTAAGTCAAATGAGATATTTTTATGAAAATATTATATTTATGACATTTATTTTTACAAACTATGCATAAAAAGTACCCAATATTGCTCCGTTAGCCTTTAAACCCACTCCGTAGCTAACCATACTTGTACAAAACCAAATAAAACCAACCATATACCCTCCCCACCTCTTGATGGCCGGCCTCCCCTTGAGACAAGTGTCTTGGACACTTGTCTAACAATTCCCACAAATCTCCTCTTTATTATAACCATACATGCAAACTAGATCTCACCTCTATTGAAATAAACCCTTCATTTTCTCTCAAAATAGTTCTCTCCCTCCGTTGTTCCCCTCATTGCTACCGCGAATCAACAACACCGACACCATCATTCATCAATTTTTCAAGCATCAAATCTTGTGCTAACTAGTTACCCTTTCATCCTTGTAAGTTTCTTGTAATCATTTTCATTCCATTTCATTTCTTTTTATGGTTTTCTTTAAAGATTGATTAGGTTAGTGAAACAACTCTTGCATGTGTTATTTTGGAAGATTTGATTCAAGTTTTCATAGGAATATAGGATTTAGATAGGTAGTTAGGCTTGATTTGGTTAGTAGATGCAAGAGTTGGATTGATTCAAATGGATTTTGATTAGTTGTATTTGATTTTCCACATTGTTTTGTTTATAAAAAATAGTTTAGATATACAAAATAAACCATTTGGTTCCTGGAAGTATTAGTATTTTGAATAATAAATATGGATCTAATGATTAATATTTGAATGCATTACCCAAAAATTAAATGAAAGAGCATAAAGTGACTAGTGGTGATTGGTCCAAACCTGTCCAAGATTTTTTGCAATAAAAATGATTCACTACTTTGTTTTCAGTGGGTTTTAAGCTAAAAAAAAATATTGTGAGTTAGCCACAGGTCTTAGGGTCATTTCTCCGAAAGACTTACATCCTAATTCATCCCGATGATTTTTCGAGAAAATCTACACTAAAACTTATCCTAAAATGTATGTCAGATTTGAAAGGCCAAATACTCTAAAATATCGCAAAGAACCTTATGTTGGTCAAAACATGAAAGTTTGAGCTAAGACATGTAGAAAACTTTTTCCACTGGCCTTTTGTATATTAGAATTGTAGAACAGAATATCTACTCATTTTGCTAAGCCTAACTGGATGCTGGAATTAACTGCATAGAGACACAGGGGTAAATTATTAATTTCACCCCTGTTTTGAAGTTCTCAGTTAAGTGAGGCCTTGATTTTTGAATAATACAGAGTCATACCTTTCCAATCATATAAAGTTCATAATTTTATCCCTTACGGTTTAGAAATGGCGACTCGATTAGTGCGGCATTTTCATCATAATTCTAACAGGTTTGCATTTTAAACCGTATAAGCTTTTACAAACGTCTTTTCGGCCCATGACTTGCTATAAGACTTTTAACTAAATTACCTTATGGTATTACAAGTATAAGTACTAAATAAAAACATAAGTATAAGTGTTACACCTTAATTCCCCGAGCCTAAGTCGTGTTGTATTTTATTTAGGTCATTTGTGACTTTTGCGGCTTTTCTCTCGACGTGCACTTTTCTGTATACTTCTACTACTTCATTCCAGGTGAGTTCATAGCCCCACCTTTTACTTGTTTAACTGTTTAAAAACTCCGTGGGGGAGATACATGCTACTTACTTTTACTATGATCACAATTGCTTGAAAATGTTATTTTGAATTGAAAATGTCATTGCTTGCTGATACTATTATTGCCTAAGTGTTCCCATAGCCTGAAAGTCCCTTCTATCATGAACCGTTAATTACATGCGTGTAAACGCGAATGCCGTGAATAGATCTATTGGGAATGACATTCCCATTTTGGACTGCCCTGTGGACTACCATATGCACTGTATTTGAGGTTGCTAGGTAAATTGGCTATTACCTATTGTCGAAGGGCATCTTTATATTCTTTTAGAATATCTGAAAATGACGTTAAAGTTCGGTGTCATGAGCTTAGGGTAATAATGAGTACATTTGAATTATGGGCGTATAACAACGTAGCCCATCGTTTCTTAAACTGAATTATCTTGTGATCAACTGTTTATTTAATTAAACTCTATGGATTCACTCAACCTTTATGTTGACTTTTTAGCATGTTTTATCTCAGGTTTTAAGGCATGAAGGTCTTGGATGGAGCCACACGGATATCTTTTGAAGACTCGGCATATTTTCACATTTGTAGAGACTATCTTTTAAAGATTTATTTTATGTTTAAAATGTTTGTGATCTTTTGAAAACATTGGGTTTTATGAAAACTGTTGGGACCTTTTTGCAAATTTTGAGGTTTTAATGTATCAAATGTGAAACACTTTTAAAACGTCTCTTTTGAAGGGTCGTTTTCCATGACTTGTTCTTTGTGCTATGAAGTAATACCCCAGTGACATTATCTTCCGCTGCGATATTTTGGGGGTGTTACAGAATGGTATCAGAGCTACAGTTATATAGAATTGGGTCGTTTTCAAAATCTAGACTATAACTATTTTTCACTAAAGAGTCTCTCATTGTCGTATCCGATATCCGTGCGCGTATACCACCAGACTGCCTATGTTGTTATACTTATGTCATCACTATTGGTATTATATAAAGTATACTTATATACACTCTTATTTATATAAAGAATAATTATATAAATACTTGAACATTTATGCTCATTCCTGGAGCACCGCTATTCTATCGATTTACATGCTATTTATATACACACTTGGTGTACTTTTCGATCACTATGCTTATTTATTAAGCATCACTAATTATTTATATAAAGGTTAATTATATAAATGTTTGACTGATTTTGATCTCTTATCCTTATTTTCAGAGCTTGAGCTCAAACCCTGTTTTCACTGATTACATACCTACACTTACATTTTAATGATCTCTAAAACTTTCCTAAGACATTGTAGATGACACAATGATCTCATTTGTTTTCCTGACATTGTGTGTGATTACAATGGTCTCTTTTATTTTCTCAAACATCGTGAGTGATACCATGATCTTTAAAAACTTTTCATGACCTTTCATAACATCATTTTACACAAAACACGTTACTTTCTATCGATTTCCCTCGATTGTCTTACTATCCGTCTCCAACGACGAATTGAAAAATTTGTCTCATACTTCTTGTACACTTGCATCGCCTCATAAACCATCGCCTAAATACACGCCGGTTGATTAGAGCATGACTTTAACGTGCCGCCTTGGAAAACCCTACTTTCGGAACACGACTTTTTAACATCTCATTCTTTTTCACTCCTTGTGTTTTGAAGAATCACGCCGCTAGGAAGGTAACGCCGAAGCTTGACAACAATGTTTACCTTAACTTAATACTATCTTTCGATTCCTAGGACAAAATTTGGAAACTTGTTGGCCACCATTCTGACACCCACTTCACCAACTTATATACTAATGTCTAATAGTGAGACAAAGCCATTCGAGGACAAGGCTATAGAGTGTGAACTCAAACCAGAAGACTACTCACTCAAAGAAGAACCCCTCGGAAGATGAGGAGGAGAACCATTACTGCATCTACTCCTCTCACCGACCAGAGTCTATCACCAGAGAGCCCATCCAACACAGCATCACATTGCTGGTGACACACATTCCACATCATGAGAGATATTACACGTCAACAGAAACGAGCTGTAATGGCCAACCTACATTCTCGTTGGAGTGGAGTAAACCTCAAGGATCCAAGTATGGATCTTACTTAATCAGCATTTGTGATATTTATTGACTTTACCATTTATTATTTATTCTCATTTATCCTCAATCAACTCTCGTAATACTCAATGTCCTCCTCATTTTAAGTTTGTTCTCATTTAACATGCAAGCTTACAACTTAATGATTTTCTCATTTATTGTTGATCCCCATTCATTCTCAATTAGCAATCACAATGCTTATTGTCTTTGTCACTTATTGCGTTTCTCATTAATTGTTTGCTCTCAGCTAGCATTCGTGCTGCTTGTTGTATTTCTCATTTATTGTTCGTTCTCATTTCTTTTTCTCATTTAGCATTCAAGATGCACATTATCTTTCTAATTTATTGATTTTCTCAGTTATTCTCATTTAACATTTGTGATATTTATGGATTTCATCATTTATCGTTTGTTCTCTTTCATGATATTTATCTTCTTTCTCCTTTATTATTTGCCTTCACATTTATTGTCTATCTCATTTTTCTCATTTAAAGTATTGTTACGCTTATTGCTTTCTTAATTCTTTTCTATTTCACTTCATCTCTTTTAACAATCGTGAGGTTTATTATCCTTATCAGTTATGGATTTTCCTTATTCATTCTCATTTGACATTCGCAATGAATATTGTCTGTCTCGTTTATTATTGAACCTCATTAAAAATCCTGTCTTTCAGTATTGGCCTCTTTTGACTATAGGTTTGATTCGTTGGTTGTCTCGAATAATTGATTATTTGTGTTGATATTCTATGTCTCTTCGCTTTACTATTATAGTAATTTATGGTTCTTCTGTTTGCATTAATTTGAGTCATTGACCCCTCTTTTACACACCATTTCGTTTGCTTCTTCGTTCGTATGAATATAAAAAATTTCTTTTGAGCACTCTATGCTCATACTAGTACAAATGATAAGGACATCTAAATCTATTCACTATTTTTTTTGATGCATTGATCCTTTCATTTGCATCGATTGATAACAGTTTACTTCTTTGTTCATTCAAATACCCAATCTTTCTTTTGAGCACTTTTACTCCAATCTATAACACCCCCATTTTCGGTATGCAGTGGAATACAACATGGGGTGTTATTTATTAGTCACATAGTACGCAGCAGGACTTAGGGACAACACCCTAGGACAACAGGCTGTAGGCAGTACAAGATCGTTAGGAGAGTTACGTGAAAGTTCGCCACGAAAGAACGTGCTATGTTTCGGAAAACGATGAAAACTGAACTCGATGTACATTGAACCCTACAAGAATTTGGCAAAAGCTATACCGGTAGCTTATTGACTTGAACTTTTGCAATATCTTAGTAGTGTGCCCAATACATTTCCCGATTCGAACTCGAAGAAGTGCCTATTGGATGAAACCCTCGTCATTCCACTAGAGGAGATTCAGCTTGACGACAAGGTTAACTTTAATAAGGAATCAGTTAGGATTATGAACTAGGAAGTCAAGTGAATCAAGCATAGTGCATTCCCATTGTCAAGGTTCGTTGGAATACTCGACATGGACCCGAGTACACATGGGAGCGAAAAGATCAGATTGCGACGAGAGTACGCTCATTTTTTTTCTACACATCGTCAACCGATCAGATAAACTGAATCACGAGGACGTGATTCCTTTTTAACGGATGGGTGATGTAACAACCGTGAAATTTCAGGTCATTATTTTTACTAATTTTAATTTCTTAAACTTTTCTATTTTAAGTAAATTGTCTTTTGCCGGGAAAGTTACCTGCGTATGTCGTAACACGTACATTTAAATTCGTAATTTGATTCAGACTATGCCCAGTCTATCCATTTATATGATTTATTTTTCCCCACTTACTTGTTTTCATATGAAATATTTTTTTTTCATTTCTACACGAAGTTTGCACTTTTTATGTTTTACGCGTTTTCGACTCGCGTTTTAAGCTTTAACGACGTTATAACACTCCGAAAGGCTCGGGAAATTTATGAAACATCAATTTAGGTCATTTTAAGTCAAATGAGATATTTTTATGAAAATATTATCTTTGTGACATTTATTTTTACAAACTATGCATAAAAAGTACCTGATATGGCTCCGTTAGCCTTAAAACCCGCTCCGTAGCTAACCATACTTGTACAAAACCAAATAAAACCAACCATATACCCTCCCCACCTCTTGATGGCCGGCCTCCCTGTTGATGCAAATAATGTTCTAAAAACGTTATTTATATCTTTCAATAACTTCACGTTTTGAGGATGACAAAATGTGAAATCACGTTATGTTAAAATTAACGTAAACAAGTTTTTAGTCGAAAGATCCCATTTCTACGCAAATCACTCTGGGTATGCACAAACAAATTTACAACTTGACAAATGATCAAAGAAGTGAATTTGTGTTTAAGACTTCACATTTTTAATGTGACAAAACATTTTTTCAAAAATATACTTTACAAGTTATTTTTGAATAATAAAGAAATGTTTTATTGGAAAAATATGTTCAAATAACACAACAGCTATTCCCCCCCCCCCCCCCCCCCCCAAATCAACTCCAAACTTCTCCAAATAAGTTTTCACCATAAAAGAAAAAAAGATGAGCATTTTTGTCTGGCACGGTACTACGGTACCACTAAATTTAGTGGTATTGTGAGTGATTTAGTGGTACCGTGTCCCCATAACGGCTATAATTTTTCTGCCTATAAATACCAGCCCACTTCACAGTTTTTGGGCATCCTTTTTCACACAGAACTTTCTGAGTTCAATACCCTTATCACATTTTCTCTTCTTGATCATTTAGTTTAGTTTTCTTTTGTTTAAAGAGTGATCTAATCATCCAACCTAGAGATCACCTTCATTCCTCTTCTAGTGCAAGAGAAGAACACAAGGTATCCAAGAAGATACAAAGTGTTGTAGTTGTAGTTAGAGCACTTGTAACATTTGTTACACACTTTTTGTATCTTTGTATACATCAAGTTTATTTTTCTTTTGAGAGTTTATGAGAGAAGATCATTGTGATCTTATAGAGATATTGAATATCTCTTGTAGCTTGTGAGCTAGTGTGTTGATCAAGTTGATCAAGGGTAGATCGGGTAGATCGAGTCTAGTGTGTTGATTGTGTAAAGTAGAAAGGATCGGGTAGATCGTGGTAGATTGGTGCTAGCTAAGATTAGCACTCGACATTTAGCTTAGTGTCAGAAAATAAGATAAGCGACGTTGTATGGTTTTCTCCGCCTGAAGGGAGGTTTGTTGACATAGTGCTTGAAACTCTCGATTGTGGTACTCGGGGAGTGGAGTAGGGCGAAGAAGATCTTCGTGACTGAACCACTATAAATCTCTTTGTCCCGGTTTGATCTTTCCATCTCTTTTCTTAACATTCATTTTTTATATTTCATAGTTTAGGGTAGTGTTCATATTGGTGTTGATTGATTACACATAAGATTCGAATCAAGATTTTTCAATAGAAAAGTTTTTGAAACAAGTTAAAAGCCGATAAAACTATTCAACCCCCCTTCTAGTTTTCCAAAATTGGTACCAGAGCCACGTCAGTCTAGATTTTAAAGTAAATTGTATTTTAAAACTTGAATCGATCAATGGATTCTGACAAATACCAAGAAGGGCAATCTTTGCAAAGACCACCACTTTTCGAAACCGATTGTTTTATATATTGGAAAACAAGATTCAAAACGTATGTGAAATCAAAAGACATTGATCTTTGGCATATTATTACCGAGGGTGACTTTCAACCGATTCAAAAGAATCCGGAAACTAAAAGGGATGAAATAGTTCCTTATAGTAAACAAAGTGATGAACTTAAAAGAAAACTAGCCAAAAATGATGAGGCTAAAATGATGATTTATAATGCTTTGCCTAAAAAGGAATTTGAAAGAATTTTTATGTGTAATACGGCAAAAGATATTTGGAAAACTTTGTTAGTCACTCACCAAGGTAATAATCAAGTCAAAGAGAACAAGATAGATCTTCTTGTGCAACAATATGAACAATTTTCCATTTCGGAAGATGAATCTATTGATAATGCTTTTGCTAGATTTAATACTATTATCACTAGTCTTAAAGCTCTTGATGAAGGTTACTCTAGCAAGAACTATGTTAGGAAGTTTCTTAGGGCTCTACATCCCAAATGGAGAGCAAAGGTCACCGCCATTGAAGAGTCAAAGGACTTGGCGACATTATCACTTGATGAACTTATAGGAAACTTGAAAGTTCATGAAATGATAATCAAGAAAGACTCCGATATAGTCAAAGGCAAAAGCGAGAGAGTTAGATCTCTAGCATTGAAAGCCAAAAAGGAGTCTAGTGATGAGGAATGTTCGGATTCCGATAGTGAAGATGAAGAGTATGCGTTAGCCGTTAGAGACTTTAAAAAGTTCTTTAGGAGAAGAGGTAGGTTTGTTAGGCAACCTCGTGATGACAAGAAGCCGTCACACAAGAACCGAGTTGAGAAGAAAGGAATGAGTGATAGGAGATGTTTTAGATGTGGAGATCCTAGTCACCTCATAGGAGAATGTCCCAAACCATCGAAAACCAACAACCAAAGAGCTTTCATAGGAGGCTCTTGGAGTGATAGCGGTGAAGAAGAAGAGAAGAAGCCCAACGATGAAACATGCCTAATGGCTCAGGCTTCGAATGAGATATGCTTGGGAATCGACTTGGAGCCCGACGAATGGGTCAAGGATAGTGGATGCACTAATCATATGACGGGTAACCGGAGTCTATTCTCATCATACAAGGCGTACAACGGAGGTAATGTCACTTTCGGTAGCAAACTTAAGGGCAACATAATAGGCAAAGGTACGATTACTCAAAACTCCCTCACTATTAGAAATATTGAGCATGTAGATAACTTAGGATTTAACTTGCTTAGCATTAGCCAAATGGTAGACAATAAGTGTAGAGTTATATTCTCTGAAGAGGGTAGTGAGATCACTAAGAATGGCAAAACCATAGGCAGAAGAGTTAGGAAAAATGGCTTATTTGTTATGAAAATAGGAAATAAGCCTCAGGATAAGATTTGCCTAGCAACCATAGATGATAATTCCACTCTATGGCATAGGAGACTAGGTCACGCCAATATGCGTTTAATACAATCATTGGCGTCTAAGGAACTAGTTAGAAACCTACCTAAGATTAAGTTTGATAAACACTTTTGTGATGCTTGTAAGGTTGGAAAACAAGCTCACTCTAGCCACAAAGCTAAGAATATGGTCTTGACCTTTAGATGCCTAGAACACCTTAGTAATAGTTGATGACTACTCTAGGTATACTTGGACTAGATTCCTTAAGAATAAGACACAAGCTTTCGAGGAATTCGAAATCTTTAGTAAGAAAGTCCAAAATCAACTAGGGTGTACAATAGTTTCTATTAGGACGGATCATGGTCAGGAATTTGATAATGAAGTGCAATTTGGAGTATATTGTGATGCTAATGGTATTACACACAATTTCTCGGCTCCACGCACTCCACAATCAAATGGGGTAGTTGAGCGGAAAAATCGTACTCTACAAGAGATGAGTAGAACGATGTTGAATGAACAATCAATTCCAAAAAAGTTTTGGTGTAATGCGGTGGACACCTCAACTTACATACTAAATAGGATTCTAATTAGACCTATCTTAGGAAAAACCTCATACGAAATCTTGAGAGGTAGGAAACCTACTCTTGATTACTTTAGAGTGTTTGGAAGCAAGTGCTTCATATTAAACACTAAAGACTACCTCACCAAGTTCGACCCAAAGTCTTACGAAGGTATTTTCCTAGGTTACTCCCAAATTAGTAAAGCCTATGTTATCCTAAACAAGAAAACAATGAAAGTCGAAGAATCACTTAATGTGACATTCGATGAAAGTCCTCCACCAACTAAGACATCACCCTTTGTGGATGATGACTTAGATGAGGAAGAAGCCATTCAGGTTAATGGCAAGAAAACATTAGAAAATGACATTGAGGATGAAATAGTTGAAGTTGACGAAATTGTCAACAGTAAGGAATCCAAGAACCATCCCATTGAAAATGTCATAGGAAACCTAAACCAAAGAACTCTTAGGTCACAAGCACAAAACAAAAGTAATTTATTTTGTTTTATATCTACCGTAGAACCTAAGAATGTCGGTGAAGCAATTAAGGATGAAAGTTGGGTAGTTGCCATGCAAGAAGAGTTAAATCAATTCACCGCAAACCAAGTTTGGGATTTAGTACCTCCACCTAAGAATCAAACCATCATAGGAACTAAGTGGGTGTTTAGGAATAAACTCGACGAAAATGACGTCGTAACTAGGAATAAGGCAAGGTTAGTAGCACAAGGCTATAACCAACAAGAAGGAATAGATTACGATGAAACTTATGCGCCTGTAACTAGATTAAAGTCTATTAGAATACTCCTTGCCTATGCTTGCGCCTTAGACTTTAAGTTATACCAAATGGACGTGAAAAGTGCATTCCTAAATGGTTATATTAATGAGGAGGTATACGTTGCACAACCTTCGGGATTCGTTGATTTCGAGAAACCGAATAATGTTTATAAACTCAAAAAAGCACTCTATGGTCTCAAAAAAGCTCCTAAAGCTTGGTACGATAGATTAAAGGCATTCTTGATTGAACATGAATATACCATGGGAGTGGTTGACAACACACTTTTCACGAAGAAACGTAATTCACATCTCATCATTTTTCAAATATATGTCGACGACATCATATTTGGCTCAACTTGTCCAGAACTGTGCAATGATTTCTCTAAGATCATGCGTGACGAGTTTGAGATGAGCATGATGGGGGAATTAAATTTCTTCCTTTGTCTACAAATAAAACAAATGGAAGATGGTATCTTCTTTAATCAATCTAAGTATAGTAAGGAGATGCTTAAGAAATTTAGTTTAGAATAGTCTATGCCCATGAAAACTCCCATGTCTATGGAAATTAAACTCACAAAAGATGAACAAGGTGAGTCCGTGGATAGCACTAAGTATAGAGGTATGATAGGAAGTTTACTATACCTCACGGCAAGTAGGCCCGACATCATGTTTAGTGTCTGCCTTTGTGCTCGCTTCCAAAAGGATCCCAAAACCTCTCACCTTGAAGCGGTTAAGCGTATCTTCCGATACATTAAGGGCACTATACACTTGGGATTATTCTATCCCAAGGGGACCGGTGTAGAAATTGTTGTCTATGCCGACTCTGATCATGCGGGAGATTATGTGGATCGAAAAAGTACGAGTGGTGTTTGTACCTTTATGGGTTGTTGTCTAACTTCTTAGTTCTCCAAGAAACAAACGGCTCTTGCTATCTCCACGACCGAAGCCGAGTATGTAAGCGCCGGAAAGGCATGTCAACAAGCACTATGGATGAAACAAGCTCTTAATGACTATGACATCCATCTTGACGACGTTCCCATTATGTACGATAATAAAGGTGCTATTGACTTGAGCAAAAACCCCGTTCAACACTCTCGTACTAAACACATCAAAATTCGTCACCATTTCCTTCGCGATAACGTTCAGAAATGAAACATTTCTATTGAGAAAGTTCCCTCTCAAGAAAATATCGCTGACATCCTAACCAAACCTCTCAAATGAGAATCCTTCAACTATCTTCGTCTAGGTCAAGGAATGATGGACCATATTCCATAAATCTCATGACTATTTAAATATTTCACTGGAAATATTGAAGTCATCTCGTGTGTCTCGTCTCATGACTCTTTAAATATTTCACTGGAAATATTGAGTCATTCTTCACATCCCTCGTATGACTATTTGAATATTTCACTGGAAATATTAAAGTCATCTTCTTTCGTCTAGTCTAGGTTTTCCTCGTCAAAAGAATTTATTAGGTATAAATTTTTTCCTCGTGTCAAAAAGTCTCACTAAAATAGCGAGACTTATTCGTCAAAAATTAAAATGGGACAAAAGTTCATCCCTGCAGATCACGACACCATTAAATTTAATGGTACCGTGGTACCGTGTATCTGATACATCCCGTATTTCAATTCCTCTTTTCCCACATTATTCATTTTAAACCTTCCCAACTTCTGCAATTGCTGTCAAAACCAAACCTTACAACCCAAAATTCAATTACACCCCTTCAAGATCTAATTCAAGGCATTGATTCTCAAGATTACCAACTACTTTCACATTTTCAATTTGACTTGTAAGTCATTTAACTCTATTTTTCTTTAATCTTGAGTCTAGGGTTTGTTCATACATAAAAATTGAATTGGGGTTTTTCAATTTTGATTGAGTCCATATGAAATTAGGACTAGGATTAGGCTATGTATAACTGATGCGTGCGTGCGCGTATGCTCTAATTTATACCCACGGTATGTCGTTGTGGTTTTAGCAGTATTCAAGTTTTAAATTTATATTTAGCCGACTTATCAATAACACACACACTTTAACGAGCAGTGTACCCAGTCAGTATGAATATAATGGTAAGTAGAGTGTCGATCACTAAGAGTGGAACGTATTATCTAGTTATTCTAATCAGTATTTTAATATCTTAAGTTAGCTATACAACCTAATCTAACGCAAGGGGGTTTCAGCCTGAGAGACTGGCACGGTTTGGTTGTGATTAAATATAAACTAAACTAATAAGCACGAATCAGCGAGTAGCACACACGTACACAGATAAATACTTGAGACAATAAGAAGACCTGTCCTGATAGTTAAGTAGCTTGTCACTTGTTTTATTGCTAGTTTTATATGAAGTGTATAGTTCGATGCAACGCACCGAGATTAAGTCCTTTCTCGTTGGTTCTAATCTTATCGGCGAGTAAACCCTTAATGATTACTTATGACTATCCTATTTATCTTTCTTCCTACTTTTCTACAGACGATAGAATGCATAGGCGATCTAATAAATAGGCGAGGAAGGGGCATGGCGACCCAAGCAATGCTCAGCTAGACACAGAGGTTATCAATGCACTAATAAAAGTCACCAAAGACATCAACATATAAACTTTAATTAATGGGAAAGCAATTTTAAGGGGAGTTGAAGTGAATGATAACATAACACAAGCCCATCAATCCTGACCAATTAAAGTGTACTAATACAATAAAACAAAACTACTTAATGAATTGAATACATGCAGGACCTTCTTACAGCTCTTGTATCTTCGTTCAAGGTGTGTCTTGTGCTGCTACTTCGACTGAATTCGGCCTAGGGCTTCTGTGGTCTTCGGTCTTCTAAAACTAGGGCTCTTGAAATTCGTCTGGTCTTGGGGTATTTATAGTTTCTGTCTGAGGGTAAGATGCGGCGCATAGGATAAGTAGATGCGGCGCATTGACTTAACTTCGCGTGGGGTCCAAGATTAATATATTCAGGAATATTCGTACACCGCCAGAAGATGCGGCGTAACTCCATTCTTAGATGCGGCGCATGTCTTCTTGTATCTTGGATCGTAGCTTGTGAAATCTTGATAGTGATGCGCCGTATATAATAAGTAAGATGCGGCGTATCTGGAGCAAAATGTTGTACATTTCAGTAGACTCTTAACTTCTTGCTTGTTTTGCTCCATAATTAGTCCAAAATCGCCAAGTTTAACATAATACTTGTTTTTACCTGAGAATTACAAAAGTAAACATTAACGTATCAATTCTCACAGATAATATAATAAAACAAGTCAAATAAATAGGATAAATGATGGTAATAAAATGTACTTATTTGAGTTCATCAAATATCCCCCCACTTGAACTTTACTTGTCCCCAAGTAAACCTTAGAATTAATCTTATGAAAATGTATCCTAAAAGATATTAGGATTTATTTTTATATTTAAGCATGTATTCATTTTTGTCATAATCACACAACCAAACACTTAACGAATTAGAAGTAAAATAAAATAATTTGATAAAAGCAAATCTAATCGTTTAACTGTCCAGTCGTGACGAATATTCTATCATAAGCTTGGCAAGTATACGCATCTCCTCCACTAAAGCCAAGGAATAACAAGTCTAAAGCGGTAAAAAGGGTTTGTAGGTTAAGGGTTAATCATTCTTCTCAATCTCTATCGATCTCAAATTCCAGAAAAGGCGACAAAATCACAAATACATGATCGAATCCACGAGCACGATACTTGCAATTGCTCAAATCCTTAACTCGAATAGGCTAAAGATAGGACCAAGTAATCTTCACCAATAATATTATATCAAAAAGGGCGACAAAATCATAAATACATAGCCGAATCCACGACTACGATACATAAGATTGCTCAAATCCCTAATCTCAATAAATCAAAGGTTTGGATAAAGAATAATATAGGGTATGGATAATATTTGGGATACAAATTGGTGTAAAATGAAAAATAAAAAAAAAAAATAAATTAAAATCCTAAGTGTGGTTAATCACTATCCCAACCATCCCATGAATAAGACTCATATCATTGAACAACTCACGCTTTAACACTTGAAACACACGCTTTAGGTAGATACGAATTATACTCAACAAGATCTTAATCAAAGAATAAACCTTAATTGGCGTTCCCATAACGTCCAACTCCCAATCAATCCATAGATATAATATACAACAACTAGTGGTGATATCGACCACTTAATACAAAACTTTACATAAGTTGGTTAAAACAAACATCCAACTTTTTCTTTTTTTTCTTTTTTTTTTTTTTTTTTTTTTTTTTGACATCAACATATATGTGTAAAATTTCACAACTTTTCTATCACTCTTTTTTTCCGGATAATTTTTCCATACTCTTCATACTTTTAGAAATAATTGTAATAGCGAAAGTAGTAAACACACGAAAAAATAAACTCAAAGATATACAATATTTACTTTCACTCCAATTGCATTGTGCAATTTCCCGACCTAACCAAAGATAATGAATTACGCACGCGAACACATGTAATGTAAGGAAACACACTTTGCCTAAAGCAATTAACCAACCACGGATTTTAATCTACAGGGTAGGCTAAGGTGTAAGGGTGTAACGAAACATTATAACAAAGGTGTAAGAAACGAAAGGAATGGCTCTGAGTGTTTTTCTAGGGGTATCTTACTCTAAAAGTGAGAGTAACAAAAGGGTTTATACGGGGGTTAACTAACCAGTGTAGTTAGCTAATAACACATAACATATAAAGGCTATTTGGGTGTAATCCTAGAAATTTACCAATTTAGACAAGTCACTCCAATTATATAAATAATACTTATTATGGTGATCTCGAATAGTATACAAGCCAAGTTCTAAAGTTTACAAGTCACCGGCACAGTCATAGATTTGTGAATTTTTAAAAGTCACAATTTTTGAAAATAACGTCATGTGTGCAGCTATGCAACTTAGATCTTAAACAAAAACATGCTAAAATTTTTAAATTTTGATATATTAAGCACATTTTAAGCATAATTTTTGAAAAGTTTAGGACAAGTAGGTGTTCTAATTCTCCAATCCCCCCCCTTAAGTTAAACAACGTCCTCGTTGTTTGTATCAAAGGTTAAAAACTGGAAAATAAAAGAATTAGAACAGAAAAACTCCCCTGAGATTTGCTCGGTATGATCCTCCATTATTTGTATAAGAGCAAAAATCATCTTTCTTGTGGATGAGAACGTTTAAGCTTTATAATTGATGTATCCACAGGAAATGCAGGAATCTATAATACCATCAAGACTTAAACACACCTGAGTTAAGAAAGTTCAAACTTGCATAATACATTAGTAGTTAGTAAAAATAAAATGTAAAAATTAAAATGAAAATCATCAGGTCAGTCGATACGCCGTATCTTATGGAAGAAGATGCGCCGTATCGAGCCTGGAATAAATACGAATCAGAATAGAAGATGCGCCGCATCCTTAACCAGGGATGCGCCGCATTAAAATAAACTGACAAAAAGTTTTAAAGTCAAAAATAAAAAATGCAGAAAATAAAGTAAGATATGACCAGTGCAGGAGATGCGTCGCATCTTGGGATTGAGATGCGCCGTATCCTCTGCGGCCTGACTGACTCGACACAGAACATAATGTAAAAATAAAAGATAAGCATGGGTTGCCTCCCACGAAGCGCTTGTTTTTGTTCGAGTCACGAGCCTGACTCCACCCTTATTTACTGTGTAATAGAGTGTTGTTCCCCCCACTTGGGATCAAGTGCGGGTGATAGTAGCAATAAACACGAAAAGAGTGTAAATTTGCTATAAAAGATGGAAGAAATAAATAAAGATCATACCTTGGCAATATATGTACATCTTTCCTATTCATACCCGGTTTGGTTGATAAATTGGATGACTTGACCATTCCATCTGAAAGAGTAGTTTGTTGAGGAAAAATGAGTCTCCTTTCTTCTTGGTTATTTTCTTTGGTAGTAAGGCGTCCCTTGACTTCCGCAGAAGATGAGAAAGGGTCTTTAGCAAGTAAAAGTTCGAGTTCCTCTATATACTTCATAGGGTCGAAATCATCATCTTCATCAATCATAGCAATGTTTAAGAGCTCATCACCAAACTCTTCTTCGAGCTCCACCAAATACGGGTGGATCACAGGTGCTTCAATAGGTAGTGTAATAAATTTCACCTCATCATATTTTTGTTTTGCAACCTGTTTAGGAAAACTAGCAAGATTATTAGTAACGGGATTAATAATATTAAATAAATTTGTACCACTTTGTGTTGTAAGTGACTCCAATTCATCATGTGAATCTCCATCTTCAACTAGTGGTCTTGCAATTTCAGCATCGTCCCGAATTTCATCCTTAAATAAGTAATCCCAGATTTCTTCAAAATCCCTCGTTGGGTCAAAATCTGGTTGAGGTATGTCATCATAAACTATGGCGTCAAATGGTTCGAAATCAAAATTAGAATACTTTACATCTTCATCCGTTGGATTGTCTAATGGTGGTAATACGATTGCAGAATATTCTTCAACGTAAGGTTCCGTATACACATCATCTTGTGCAATCTCCGAAGAAAAAGTACTATCAATAACAATTACCGGAATTGGTTTCACGGTATATGAATCTTCTTCATCATTATTTGACATACACCAAGTGTGTCGAAACGGCAATTTGTTTCTTTCTTTCTTTGACTTAACCATTTCCAGTAACAAGTATTCTTCCATTGTAATATCCGGATTGTCCATCTTCCTGAAATAAAACTTACTCGTGCAAAAGAAGAGTGAAACAATCAAAGTAAAATAAAAGTTGCTGATATTAGCTGACGACGCGCCGTACCCAAAAAGTTGGATACGCCGTATCTTATAATCGTTAAAATTTGATCAGTCTTTTATTCAGAAAACAGATACGCCGCTTAGAATCTAGAATGCGCCGTATCAATTTTAATTATCAAAAATCGATATTTATTTAAAATTAAATGCGTCGTATTAACAAAAGTTAATGCGCCGTATTTTCGTTATGTTTCAAAATACAAGATTTTTTTTTTGATTCAGAAGATGCGCCGTATCGATAGAAATCGATGCGTCGTATCTGTTTAATAATTCGAAAACTGTTTTTAATTAAAATAATAAATACGCCGTATCTGTAAAAACAGATGCGCCGTATGGCGTTATCGTTTAGAAAAAATTTCTTATTAAAAACAGAATACGCCGTATCTTGCGGAAAGATGCGCCGTATTCGAATTAATTAAACGGAATATCCCGTATCTATAAAAATAGATGCGCCGTATCGTTTGAATAAGCTCAATACAACGATAGCAGAATACAGAAAATACGAAAAATAAAAACAAACGAAAAGCAACAAAAATAAAAACACACAAAAACAGAAAATATGCAAATAATACAAAGAATGCAATTAATCTAATACACAACACGGTTAGCGGTTAGAATTAAAATTAAAAACCTAATTAAAATACTAATCAAATTAACAGATAATAACAATTCACTCCCCGGCAGCGGCGCCAAAAACTTGATGCGTGCGTGCGCGTATGCTCTAATTTATACCCACGGTATGTCGTTGTGGTTTTAGCAGTATTCAAGTTTTAAATTTATATTTAGCCGACTTATCAATAACACACACACTTTAACGAGCAGTGTACCCGATCAGTATGAATATAATGGTAAGTAGAGTGTCGATCACTAAGAGTGGAACGTATTATCTAGTTATTCTAATCAGTATTTTAATATCTTAAGTTAGCTATACAACCTAATCTAACGCAAGGGGGTTTCAGCCTGAGAGACTGGCACGGTTTGGTTGTGATTAAATATAAACTAAACTAATAAGCACGAATCAGCGAGTAGCACACACGTACACAGATAAATACTTGAGACAATAAGAAGACCTGTCCTGATAGTTAAGTAGCTTGTCACTTGTTTTATTGCTAGTTTTATATGAAGTGTATAGTTCGATGCAACGCACCGAGATTAAGTCCTTTCTCGTTGGTTCTAATCTTATCGGCGAGTAAACCCTTAATGATTACTTATGACTATCCTATTTATCTTTCTTCCTACTTTTCTACAGACGATAGAATGCATAGGCGATCTAATAAATAGGCGAGGAAGGGGCATGGCGACCCAAGCAATGCTCAGCTAGACACAGAGGTTATCAATGCACTAATAAAAGTCACCAAAGACATCAACATATAAACTTTAATTAATGGGAAAGCAATTTTAAGGGGAGTTGAAGTGAATGATAACATAACACAAGCCCATCAATCCTGACCAATTAAAGTGTACTAATACAATAAAACAAAACTACTTAATGAATTGAATACATGCAGGACCTTCTTACAGCTCTTGTATCTTCGTTCAAGGTGTGTCTTGTGCTGCTACTTCGACTGAATTCGGCCTAGGGTTTCTGTGGTCTTCGGTCTTCTAAAACTAGGGCTCTTGAAATTCGTCTGGTCTTGGGGTATTTATAGTTTCTGTCTGAGGGTAAGATGCGGCGCATAGGATAAGTAGATGCGGCGCATTGACTTAACTTCGCGTGGGGTCCAAGATTAATATATTCAGGAATATTCGTACACCGCCAGAAGATGCGGCGTAACTCCATTCTTAGATGCGGCGCATGTCTTCTTGTATTTTGGATTGTAGCTTGTGAAATCTTGATAGTGATGCGCCGTATATAATAAGTAAGATGCGGCGTATCTGGAGCAGAATGTTGTACATTTCAGTAGACTCTTATCTTCTTGCTTGTTTTGCTCCATAATTAGTCCAAAATGGCCAAGTTTCACATAATACTTGTTTTTACCTGAGAATTACAAAAGTAAACATTAACGTATCAATTCTCACAGATAATATAATAAAACAAGTCAAATAAATAGGATAAATGATGGTAATAAAATGTACTTATTTGAGTTCATCAATAACCTTCATGATTCCCTTAACTTAGGAATTGCATAAACCCATACATTTTAGTCCAAATTTTGCTTTTGAGCCATTAGCTTTAAGAGGAATCATGTTTAGGATAAGTGTTATTGCATTGAGAGTCTTTAACAAAAAAGTCTTTCAAACTTAAAACATTTTGGCGCCAACACTTTGAAGTCGCTAAACACCCCAATTGCATTGCTTTCGAAAAATTTCACGAAACTAGGATCATGAAACATTTTTCGTGCATTGTTGATACAACTAAAAACGTTTTTCTCATGCATACATGATCTCACGAATATTGATTGAATTACATAACCAATATGTATTTATCAACATATTCGTTTGAGCAAAAGTGAAGATTAGGAGTTGATGCGCGTGTATGTCGTTGCGGTTTAGCAGTATTAATGCCTACTCAAGTTTTAAATTTATATTTAGCCGACTTATCAATAACACACACACTTAACGAGCAGTGTACCCGGTCAGTATGAATATAATGGTAAGTAGAGTGTCGATCACTAAGAGTGGAACGTATTATCTCGTTATCCTAATCAGTATTTTAATATATTAAGTTAGCTATACAACCTAATCTATCGCAAGGGGGGTCAGCTTGAGAGACTGGCACGATTTGGTTGCAATTAAATAATAAACTAAACCAATAGGCACGAATCAGCGAATAGCACACACGTACACAGATAAATACTCGAGACAATAAGAAGGCTGTCCTGATAGATAAGTAGTTTGTCACTTGTTTTATTGCTAGTTTTATATGAAGTGTATAGTTTGATGCAACGCACCGAGATTAAGTCCTTTCTCGTTGGTTCTAATCTTATCGGCGAGTAAACCCTTAATGATTACTTATGACTATCCTATTTATCTTTCTTCCTACTTTTCTACAGACGATAGAATGCATAGGCGATCTAATAAATAGGCGAGGGCAGAGGCATGGCGACCCGATCAACGCTCAGCTAGAAACAGAGGTTATCAATGCACTAATAAAAGTCACCAAAGACATCAACATATAAACTTTAATTAATGAGAAAGCAGTTTTAAGGGAGTGCAATCTTTCCGTTGTCACATTACACAAGCCACCAATCTTGATGAATTAAAGTTTACTAACACAATAAAACAAAACTACTTAATGAATTAAACACATGCAGCACCTTCTTACAGCTCTTGTATCTTCGTTTGGGTGTGTCTTGTGCTGCCTTAATCGACTGAATTCGTCCTAGGTTTCTGTACTTCGGTCTTCTGTGTTTTGACTAAAAGCTTCGGAATTCGTCTGGTCTTGGGGTATTTATAGTTTCTGTCTGAGGGTAAGATGCGGCGCATCTAGTAAGTAGATGCGGCGCATTGACTTAACTTCGCGTGGGGTCCAAGATTATAATATTCAGGAATATTCGTACACCGCTAGAAGATGCGGCGTAACTCCATAAATAGATGCGGCGCATGTCCTCTTGTATCTTGGATCGTATCTGGTGAAATATTGATAGTGATGCGCCGTATATAATGAGTGAGATGCGGCGCATCTGGAGCAGATTCGTCTTGATCTTGTCCATTTCAGTAGAATCTTAACTTCTTGCATGTTTTGCTCCATAATTAGTCCAAAATCGCCAAGTTTCACCAAATGCTTGTTTTTACCTAAGAATTACAAAAGTAAACGATTAAGTATCAATCCTCATACATAATATAATAAAACAAGTCAAATTAATAGGATAAATGATGGTAATAAAATGTACTTATTTGAGTTCATCAGGAGTGTTTGGGTAATCTCATTATTTTAGTTATGGAGTCGAGATTACCGCACCTCCACATAGTTTGCATATAGGCACACACTAGGCACTTGTCTTTAAAGCAACTATTCTCAATTTTAACTTTCAAATTTTCCTATAGGTAACTAAAATGTCTCATGAATATGATTTTGATCATCATCTAACCGACACCAATCCAACCTCATCCCTTTGATCTACATAGTGCTAATTGCCTATGTTGCCTCCACAACCGTAACCTCATCTTCTCCTTGAGAGATGAGATTCATTTCATGTTTTCCTATGTGGAGCATCTCTTGACACCACCACCACCCCCAATCATGTCACCATCTCCTAGTGCTAATTCCTTCTTGTTGTTTCTCTTTATGTTTGTTATGTAGTCATACCTATGTATGACATTTGTTTTCATGAATGAGTGGGCTTTTTATGTGGTTGTTTATTTTTGGCTACTTAGCCATTTTTTTTGTTTGTGGTTGGATATTTGTCGTAATTGCTACATGTTAGATATTGTATATTTGTCATCTAACTTTGTTTTGTAGCAAGAATCATTGCTCGATTCCTTGGTGTCCTCCAAACGAGGGGGAGTATACATCAAGGGGGAGCCTTAGCAACCTTTTTGCTTCGACAAAAAGGGGGAGAAATGGGATATAAACTCATTAAAAACTTGTTAAAACTAATTTTAACTTAAAATGAGTTTAGGTTTTGTCATCATCAAAATAGGGGAGATTGTTGATACAAATAATGTTCTAAAAACATTATTTATATCTTTCGATAACTTCACATTTTGAGGATGACAAAATGTGAAATCACGTTACGTTAAATTAACGTAAACAAGTTTTTAGTCGAAAGATCTCATTTCTACGCAAATCACTCTAGGTATGCACAAACAAATTTACAACTTGACAAATGATCAAAGAATTGAATTTGTGTTTAAGACTTCACATTTTTAATGTGACAAAATATTTTTACAAAAATATACTCCCTCCGTCCCTAAATAAATGTCCACTTTGACTTTTTACAGTTTTTCTTGTTCAACTTTGACTTTAAATAATTTTGTTTGTGTTATATAATACTTGATGAAAATTATACCAATGAAAAATACTTTTAGAACCCAATCCATTCATATATTTTGCATCAAGTATTATATAACACAAACAAAAATATTTAAGGTCAAAGTTGAATAATAAAGACCACAAAAAGTCCAAGTGGACATTTATTTAGGGACGGAGGGAGTACTTTACAAGTTATTTTTGTATAATTAAGAAATGTTTTATTGGAAAAATAAGTTCAAATATCATAACAGCTATTCCCCCCCAAAAAAAATCAGCTCCAAACTTCCCCAAATAAGTTTTCACCAGAAAAGACAAAAAGAGGAGCGTTTTTGTCTGGCACGGTAGCACGGTACCACTAAATTTAGTGGTACCGTGTGTGATTTAGTGGAGCCGTGCCTTCATAACGGCCAGATTTTTTCTGCCTATAAATACCAGCCCACTTCACAGTTTTTGGGCATCCTTTTTCACACAGAACTTTCTGAGTTCAATACCCTTATCACATTTTCTCTTCTTTATCATTTAGTTTAGTTTTCTTTTGTTTAAAGAGTGATCCAATCATCCAACCTAGAGATCACCTTCATTCCTATTCTAGTGCAAGAGAAGAACACAAGGTATCCAAGAAGATACAAAGTGTTGTAGTTGTAGTTAGAGCACTTGTAACATTTGTTACACACTTGTTGTATCTTTGTATACATCAAGTTTATTTTTCTTTTAAGAGTTTGTGAGATAAGATCATTGTGATCTTATAGAGATACTGAATATCTCTTGTAGCTTGTGAGCTAGTGTGTTGATCAAGGGTAGATCGGGTAGATCGAGTCTAGTGTGTTGATTGTATGAAGTAGAAAGGATCGGGTAGATCGTGGTAGATTGGTGCTAGCTAAGATTAGCACTCGACATTTAGCTTAGTGTCGGAAAATAAGATAAGCGACGTTGTACGGTTTTCTCTGCCTGAAGGGAGGTTTGTTGACATAGTGCTAGAAACTCTCGAGTGTGGTACTCGGGGAGTGGAGTAGGGTGAAGAAGAGCTTCGCGACCGAACCACTATAAATCTCTTTTTCCCGGTTTGATCTTTCCATCTCTTTTCTTTACATTCATTGTTTATATTACATAGTTTAGGGTAGTGTTCATATTGGTGTTGATTGATTACACATAAGATTCGAATCAAGATTTTTCAATAGAAAAGTTTTTGAAACAAATTAAAAACCGGTAAAACTATTCAACCCCCCCTTCTAGTTTTCCACACTCCCCTTGAGACAAGTGTCTTGGACACTTGTCTAACAATTCCCACAAATCTCCTCTTTATTATAACCATACATGCAAACTAGATCTCACCTCACTTGAAATAAACCCTTCATTTTCTCTCAAAATAGTTCTCTCCCTCCCTTGTTCCTCCCTTGCTGCCGTGAATCAACAAGACCAACACCATCATTCATCAATTTTTCAAGCATCAAATCTTGTGCTAACTAGTTACCCTTTCATCCTTGTAAGTTTCTTGTAATCATTTTCATCCCATTTCATTTCTTTTTATGGTTTTCTTTAAAGATTGATTAGGTTAGTGAAACAACTCTTGCATGTGTTATTTTGGAAGATTTGATTCAATTTTTCATAGGAATATAGGATTTAGATAGGTAGTTAGGCTTGATTTGGTTAGTAGATGCAAGAGTTGGATTGATTCAAATGGATTTTGATTAGTTGTTTTTGATTTTTCACATTGTTTTGTTTATAAAAATTAGTTTAGATCTACAAAATAAACCATTTGGTTCCTGGAAATATTAGTATTTTGAATAATAAATATGGATCTAATGATTAATATTTGCATGCATTACCCGAAAATTAAATGAAAGAGCATAAAGCAACTAGTGTTGATTGGTCCAAACCTGTCCAGGATTTTATGCAACAAAAATGATTCACCACTTTGTTCTTAATGGGTTTTATGCTAAAAAAAAATATTTTGATTTAGCCACAGGTCTTAGGGTCATTTCCCCGAAAGCCTTACATCCTAATTCATCCCGATGATTTTTTGAGAAAATCTACACTAAAACTTATCCCAAAATGTATGTCAGATTTGAAAGGCCAAATACTCTAAAATGTTGCAAAGAACCTTATGTTGGTCAAAACATGAAAGTTTGAGCTAAGACATGTAGAAAACTTTTCCCACTGGTCTTGTGTCCATTAGACCTGTATAACAAAAGATCTACTCATTTTTCTAAGCCTAACTGGATGCTGGAATTAACTGCATAGAGACACAGGGGTAAATTATTAATTTCACCCCTGTTTTGAAGTTCTCAGTTAAGGGAGGCCTTGATTTTTGAATAATAAAGAGTCATACATTTCCAATCATCTAAAGTTCATAATTTTATCCCTTACGGTTTAGAAATGGCGACCCGATTAGTGCGACATTTTCATCATAATTCTAACAGCTTTGCATTTTAAACCGTATAAGCTTTTACAAACGTCTTTTCGACCCATGACTTGCTATAAGACTTTTAACTAAATTACCTTATGGTATTACAAGTATAAGTACTGAATAAAAGCGTAAGTATAAGTGTTACACCTTAATTCCCCGAGCCTAAGTCGTGTTGTATTTTATTTAGGTCATTTTTGACTTTTGCGGCTTTTCTATCGACATGCACTTTTCCGTATACTTCTACTACTTCATTCCGGGTGAGTTCATAGCCCCACCTTTTACTTGTTTAACTGTTTAAAAACTCCGTGGGGGAGATATATGCTACTTACTTTTACTATGATCACAATTTCTTGAAAATGTTATTTTGAATTGAAAATGTCATTGCTTGCTGATACTATTATTGCCTAAGTGTTCCCATAGCCTGAAAGTCCCTTCTATCATGAACCGTTAATTACATGCATGTAAACGCGAATGCCGTGAATAGATCTATTGGGAATGACATCCCCCATTTTGGACTGCCCTGTGGGCTACCATATGCACTGTATTTGAGGTTGCTAGGTAAATTGGCTATTACCTATTGTCGAAGGGCATCTTTATATTCTTTTAGAATATCTGAAAATGAAGTTAAAGTTCGGTGTCATAAGCTTAGGGAAATAATGAGTACATTTGAATTATGGGCGTATAACAATGTAGCCCATCGTTTCTTAAACTGAATTATCTTGTGATCAACTGTTTATTTAATTAAACTCTATGGATTCACTCAACCTTTGTGTTGACTTTTTAGCATGTTTTATCTCAGGTTTTAAGGCATGAAGGTCTTGGATGGAGCCGCACGGATATCTTTTGAAGACTCGGCATATTTTCACATTTGAAGAGACTATCTTTTGAAGATTTATGTTATGTTTAAAACGTTTGTGATCTTTTGAAAACAATGGGTTTTATGAAAACTGTTGGGACCTTTTTGCAAACTCTGAGGTTTTAATGTATCAAATATGAAACACTTTTAAAACGTCTCTTTTGAAGGGTCGTTTTCCATGACTTGTTCTTTGTGCTATGAAGTAATACCCCAGTGAAATTATCTTCCGCTATGATATTTTGGGGGTGTTACAGTATACAAGGTGGAAAAAGCACTTTATGGTTTACATCAAGCTCCCAGAGCTTGGTATGACACATTGTCAACATACCTGTTGGATAATGGTTTTTGTAATGGGAAGATTGACAAGACCTTGTTTATCAGAAGACACAAAGATGATATTCTGCTAGTTCAAGTTTATGTTGTTGATATTATCTTTGGATCAACAAACAAGGTGTTATGCATTGAGTTTGAGAAATTGATGCATGAAAGGTTTCAGATGAGTTCTATGGGAGAAATCACATTCTTCCTAGGATTGCAAATGAAGCAGAAGGAAGATGGCATATTTATCAGCCAAGATAAGTATGTGACTGAGATCTTAAAGAAGTTTGGGTATACAGATGTCAAGGAAGCAAGCACACCCATGGTCACTGACAAGCCTTTGCTCAAGGATGAAGATGGTGAAGAAGTGGATGTTCATTTGTATAGATCAATGATTGGGTCATTGATGTACCTTACTTCTTCAAGACCTAACATCATGTTTGTAGTGTGTGCATGTGCTAGATACCAAGTCACACCTAAAGTTTCACATCTTCATGCTGTGAAAAGAATTTTTAGGTACTTAAAAGGTCAACCTAAATTGGGCATTTGGTATCCAAAAGATTCACCTTTTGATTTGGTAGCATACACTGATAGTGACTATGCTGGTGCAAGCTTAGATAAGAAATCTACAACAGGAGGTTGTCAATTCCTAGGGTGTAGATTGATCTCATGGCAGTGCAAGAAACAAACTGTGGTTGCTAATTCCACAACAGAAGCTGAGTATGTCGCTGCTTCAAGTTGCTGTGGACAAGTGCTCTGGATTCAAAATCAATTGCTGGATTATGGGTACAATTTTATGCATACCAAAATCTTTATTGATAATAGCAGTACTATGTGCATAATTAGAAATCCTGTTTATTATTCTAAAACAAAGCATATTGAGATAAGACATCATTTTATAAGAGATTGTAATGAAAAGAAGTTAATTCAAATGGTTAAAATTCATACTGATAATAATGTTGCAGATTTGCTCACAAAAGATTTTGATGTGGGTAGATTTCAATTTTTGATTGCCAGTATTTGAATGTTAAATCTTTAAAATCTCTTATCTCTTAATGTTTTTGTAAAGTTTTGTAAGGATTAGTACTGTTATTTAAGTCAATAAGAGTTTCTGCTGCTAAGTATAATTAATGTTGCTAGTTATACTTAGAACTGCTAGTTTCTGCTACTAGTTGTGTTTACAGCTGCTAAGTACAAATGATGATGTGATTATTGTAAATTGTGTTATTGTTTGTGGTTTGGTGTTTTTGGACTAATCTTTTGCAGGATATGCTATGAAAAGTGTTAAGTGCTGATAATTAAGCTTATTGGAGAGAAAAATGAGTTAGTGCTGCCAGGCATAAGTTAGTGATGCTAAGCCTAACTTAATGCTGCTAAGTTTCTGCTGCTAAGTTTGAGGGTGCATGGTACTGTTTTAAAACTTTGAACGATTAAGGGTTTATATTCTTCAATCATTCACACAAGTGTTTTTATCCGATCAAAACCTCTCTTAAACGAAACCCTAACTTGTTCTTATCCTTTAATTGCAAAACCAAGCAAAACCCTACACGATTTTTCAAAAATATACAATGTCGACTCTTTCTTTTGCTGACCAACACAACATGATTGCATTCTTACAAAAACCCAAAGAGTCTGAAGGTTTTACTGAAATCATTGATTTTTTAAATGCAAGACATATTAAGTTTGCATTAATAGTAAATCCTACTATATATATTTCTCACATCAAACAATTTTGGTCTACTACTAAGGTCAAAACTATTGATGGGGAAGAACAGCTTCTTGCCCTTGTAGATGGGCAGAAGATACTCATTACTGAATCATCTGTTAGGGAAGTTCTTCACTTAGGAGATGCTGAAGGTATTGATTGTCTTCTAACTTCTACAATTTTTGAAAAACTTGCACTGTTGGGATATGAGAGGAAAAATGATTCATTAAAATTCTTCAAAGCATACTTCTCCCCAC
Organism: Artemisia tridentata subsp. tridentata; assembly: GCA_021014915.2. Taxonomy (NCBI): domain Eukaryota; kingdom Viridiplantae; phylum Streptophyta; class Magnoliopsida; order Asterales; family Asteraceae; genus Artemisia; species Artemisia tridentata. Next base: position 120,931,211 of record CP139507.1, on the reverse strand, counting down.
AGTGAAAATTCTTGATTCATACCATATTGCAGTGTCTTAGTCCAAAGACAACTGGCTGGAATGAATTTAGTAGCAATATAGCATCTGCTATTATTTGCTTATCTAAATATACAAAGTTTAATTTTTCCAAAATGATTTTTGATGGTATGGTCAAGAACTTGGATAAATCTACAAGTAAATTTTATCTATATCCAAGGTTTTTACAACTGCTTATGGACAAATAGTTTTCTCAAAAGAAAATTCATTCAAAAACTTATCTTGCTCTCTCTCACACTAAAAAGATTTTTGCTAACATGAAGAGAGCAGGAAAAGATTTTTCAGGGAATGTAACACCATTGCCTCAAGCAATGTTGGTACAAACTCAAAATCAGGGTGAAGGTTCAGCAATCCCAGCTGCTACCCATCACACACCCACAATTTTACCATCCACTTCTCAAACTAAAAAGACCTATAACCATAGGCTCACACAAAAGGGCACTCAGCTACCTCATGCTAGTGCTGGTATGGATGCAGATGAGGTTACCAATAAGGAGTGGGAAGGTAGTTTGGAAAGGGCTGCCACAACTGCTGCTAGCTTAGATGTAGAGCAGGACAGTGGTAACATCTCTAAGACCCAATCCAAGGCAACTTCTACTGAATCAAGTTCCCATGGAACTGATTCAGGTGAAGGAATCCCCAGGTGCCAAGAAAACATGGGGGGCATAAGTGCTCATTCTAGGGATGAGGTTGTGTCTAACATGCCCAATGATGCACCACTCGGGAGAGGTAACACACTCCGAAGTGCTGAGGGCAGTATGAAACTTATAAATGAATTGATGATAACCTGTACAAAATTGTCAACAGATGTTCTTGACTTCAAGCAGCTTACATCTTCTCAAGGTGCTAAAATTACAAGGTTGAAGAGAAGGGTTAGGTATCTAGAAGGAAGACAGAGGTCAAGAACACACAAACACAAAAGATTATACAAGATTGGTACTACTTTCATAATTGAATCCTCTAGTGAAGCTGAACAAAGTTTGGGGGAGGATGCTCCCAAATAGGGGAGGAATGAAGAAAAGGCTTCAAGAGAGGATACTGAAATGGTAGATGAAGGTTTAGTAGCTAATGTGTATGAGAGTGATGAGTTTGTTGTTGCTGATCAGATGGGGAATGAAGTGGTTTTGGATGAAGTTGCTAAAGTTGTTGTGGAAGAGCAGGTGAAACAAGTTAAAACTGCTGGTATACAAAAGTTGGTTGAAGTGGCCAAGTTGATGTTTAATGCTGCTGATAATGATGCTGCTAATGTTGAAATTTCAGTTAGTGCTGCTAGTGAAAAAGTTAGTGCTGCTGAGCCTGAAGTTAGTGCTACTGCTATTACAACTGATGAAGTTAGTGCTGCTGCTACTAAAATTAATGAAGAATTAACTATAGCTCAAGCACTTACAAAGTTAAAGAGCAAAAGACCTAAGGCAAAAGGAGTTGTGATTAAAGAGCCAACACCAGCATCAACAATAAAACCAACAACTACTTCAACTAATAAAGGCAAAGGCATCCTGATTGAAGAACCTAAAAAAAAATCCTTATCACTAAAACAGCAACAACAACAACAACTCATTGAAGATGAAGAACTTGCAAGACGGGTGCAAGCTGAGCTTCTTGCTGAAGAAGAAGAGGCAAGAAGAGAGCAAGCTCATAAAGCAGAAGAAGCAAGTCTTGCACTAATAAACTCATGGGATGACATACAAGCAAAATGTGAAGCAGATCACATGTTAGCCCAGAGGATGTGGCAAGATGAACAGGAAGAGCTATCCTTAGAAGAAAAATCAAAGCTCTTCATGGAATTCTTAGCCAAGCAGAAGAAGTTCTTTGCTCAAAAGAGGACTGAAGCAAAGAGGAATAAACCGCCTACCATAGCACAGCAAAAGCAAATTATGCAGACCTATCTGAAAAATATGGGTGGATGGAAACAAGCTCAATTCAAGGGAATGAGCTACAACAGAATTAAAGAAGAGTTTGACATAGTTTTCAGAAGGGTTAACACTTTCATTGCTATGAATGAAGATGAGGTGGTAGGAGGTTCAAAGAGAGCAGGAGATGAATTAGAACCTGATAGCAGCAAGAAGCAGAAAATAGATGAACAAACAGAGCAGGTACAAGAGCAAACAGAAAAAGGTACAGAAGAAGATACTAAGCAGTATATAACAGTGGTTTCTGATGATGATGAAGAGCCAACTATTGATGCTGTACCTCTGGCTACAAAACTTCCAGATATTGTTGGTTGAAGAATATATAAAGAGGGCATAAAGAAAGTAGTATATGAAATCAAAAGAGATGATGGAAAGTTTTATATATTCTTCAGGTTTAATCAGATGTTAAGAATTTTTAACAGAGAGGATTTGGAGACTCTTTGGAAGCTTGTTAAGGAGAAGTATGGACCAACAAGACCATTGAAGCAACCAGTGTCTGATCAAGATTATATTTTGTGGGGTGATTTGAAGAATATCTTTGAACCTCATGTAGAAGATGAAGTATGGAGAAGACCTTTCTATAACCAGAAGGTGATAAGCTGGAGGTTGATAGATACATGTGGACTTCATGAGTTGACAATGGATGCTATGCATATCTACATGTTGGTTGAAAAGAAGTATCCACTCACAAAGACTACATTAGGAAAGATGCTTGAAAGTAGGCTTCAAATGGAATATGGAATGAATGAAAGTATGGTAGATGAGCTTATTTGGTTTATTATAAGACTGAGGAATGAACAATTAAGTGTTTGGAAGCATCCTCCTGGTGATGGTTAAAGCTTTGAAGGAAACTTGATGATTTTAGAAGAAAATATCAAGTTTAGGGGAGGATTGTTAGGAATTAAAGCTTCCAAGGTGTTAATGCTGCTCATGTGATTAAGACTGCTCAGGTATTACAAGGAAAATGCTCTAAGTTATTACTTGTAACGCCCCTTGACCACTTATACCAAAAATTTTGAACTTTATACTTGGGAACGATTGACTCAATTGAACTCATACAAATTTTTTCATGTAATGACCATAACTTATAACATTTAACATTTTAAACACACTTGCAAGAACATCTACACAAAGCCTCTTCAAAACATTTGGCACAACTTTTCTAAAACAAACAGACAACCCTTCTGAGACCAAGATACGCCGCATCCATTTCTAGGGATACGCCGCATCGAGGCTGAGAGACAATGCGCCGTATCTATATAAAGTGATACACCGTATTATTCTAAACACGGATACGCCGCATCTATTGAATTAGATGCGCCGCATCGACCCACTGAGACCGAAATTTACAAGATATTGACTACGTTGCGCCGCATCCCAACAGGAGATGCGCCGCATCACCTGATACGCCGCATCTCAGAGGAGATGCGCCGTATCTACCCTGCATCTCAGAAATCCGGACAGACCCTACTGATCAAAATATGCAATTCCAAAAACATTCAAAATCCTCGGCTGGAAACCCGACCTCCCGGACTCGAAACTCGACGAAACTTTCCAGAATCCTTTAGTATGTCCGTAAGTTTAATTTCATGCAAAAACATTACCCGTTTGACCATCCGGAATAGTACCTCAAATTTCGACGGGTTATGCATAATTTCCCAAAATAACCCATTACACTACAAGACCATTTATACTACTACCAATTCACAAATAACTTGACCATAACCATTAACTTAGCATATCAAAGGTGTTCCATGCATACATGACCCGTTAACTTCTCAAAATGGGTAGAGACATGCTATTACCAAACACCCCCTAACACGTCTAAAACTACCAACAAGTACCATAAGACTTCATGATTTACACACATATTGATCCACAATTTAGACATCAAAACAAGACCGTGAACTTAACAAAATGACCATATAAAAGAAGTGTACCCACGACACCAAAGAACACTTGGGGCTTCCAACTTCAATACGCTTGGTCCAAAAGAGATCCGATCTTCTAAGCTAGCTTATAGATACCTTCCTATTTACTTCCAAGCTACAACTACGCCAAATCCTTACCTTTGCTTCCACCGCTAGAACCTACAAAGATGGCATTAACTTCAAACGTAAGCGAAAACGCTTAGTAAGTATACAAGGTATAATCAACAACACATTTACACATGATTGGTGAATATCACCAATCGCAACCTTAACAAGGAGCATCAAGAGAGGTTATTACTTACCTTGATCAAGCAAGTAATATTTATATATAACATTTTCATATCTAGCATTGGATCCAAGCTAAAACATCATTACAAGCTCCATAAACATCACATTAATACAATCATAACATTAATAGCATAACATTGCAAAGATTATACTCATATACTTACCTCAACTCCTACTAGCTTCCTACTTGACTTTGAATGGGCTTCTATAATGGCTCCCTATCACAAGATTAACTACATTTAGCAACTAACTAACTAAAAGATCATTAATTCACTACCTTTTTGCCATAATCCTCAAAACCCACCATATGAACCCTAATTTTCACAATTGGGGAAAGTTACTTACTTGTTGAAAAGAACACAATTAAGGTTTCCTTAAAGTTTCTTGATCCCTTCTTGATGGCTAAAATGGCTAGAATGATAACTTCAAGTGTTCCCTCCTTTTTATTGCTAAATGTCGACACAAAGGAATGAGCTCAAGATTTCCAGATTTTTCTTGACTAGTTATTTAATAATGAAGTAGTTGTAACTTTGGCCTCTTGGCAATTATGGTCCTTTAAGTTCTATACTTCTCATTTAGCCATACCTTAAGTTATAAATAATCCCTAATATAATTACATGACATAATATTTACATTAATGATACCTTGTCGGGGTACGGGTGTAACAATTCTCCCCTCCTTAAAATGAGAGTTCGTCCCCGAACTCTACTCGTGAAATAAGTGTGGATACTTGGTCTTCATTTTTGCTTCCGTCTCCCACCTAATGCTTGTACCCTTACGATGTCTCCATTGGACTTTTACTAAAGGGATCACCTTATTTCTCAATTGTCGCACTTTTCTCCCTAGTATAGCTTCCGGCACGTCCTCTTGAGAAAGCAACTCCGGGTCTATTTCAATATCGTCTAATGTGACTACACTTGTTTCGTCCGCCAAACATTTCCTCAAGTATGACACATGAAAGGTATTGTGAATACCCCTCATTTCTTCGGGTAATTCCAACACATATGCTACTTCGCCCACTCGTTTCAAGATTTTGAAAGGTCCTATAAACCGAGGACTAAGTTTCCCTTTGTTTCTGAACCTAAAAACGCCTTTCCACGGGGAAACCTTTAACATAACTAGATCACCCACCTCGAATTCGATTGGTCTTCTTCGGTTATCGGCATAACTTTTCCACCTATCTTGTGCCGCCTTAAGTCTTGCACGAATCATCTCTATCTTTTCCGTTGTAGCCAAAACTACATCCGTGCTCGCCAATTCCCTCCTTCCGACTTCTTCCCAACACACGGGTGTCCTACACCTCCTACCATAAAGCATTTCATAGGGCGGCATATCTATGCTTGCATGGTAACTATTATTATAGGCGAATTCGACTAACGGTAAATGATCGTCCCAATTTCCTCCAAAATCGATTATGCAAGCTCGTAACATATCCTCCAAAGTTTGAATCGTCCTCTCACTTTGCCCATCGGTTTGAGGATGAAAGGCCGTACTCATATGAAGTTTCGTACCCAATTCTTCTTGGAAATCTTGCCAAAAATTTGAGGTGAAACGCCCGTCTCTATCGGAGACTATAGAAATAGGCACTCCATGACGTGCGATTATCTCGTTAACATAAATCTTTGCTAGCTTATGAACGGGCATGCTTTCTCGGATTGGAATAAAATGAGCACTCTTGGTTAGGCGATCTACTATGACCCAAATCGTGTCATTCTTCTTTTTCGTCCTTGGTAATTTCGTAATGAAGTCCATCGTGATCTTTTCCCACTTCCAAACCGGAATATCCAAAGGTTGAACTTTTCCATACGGTTTTTGATGCTCGGCTTTAACCTTTAAACAAGTCAAACACTTCTCAACGTACTTAACACAATCTCTTTTCATACCCGGCCACCAATAGTTCTTTTTCAAATCGCGGTACATCTTTGTAGCTCCCGGATGAATAGAATATTTCGACTTGTGTGCTTCCTCTAGAATCAATTGTTTGATATTGCTACGAAAAGGGATATAAACCCTTCCATACCGAGTCTTAATTCCTCGACTATCTTCTTCGAGATGCGGAATGTGGGAAGTGATACGCTCACCTTCCCTATTTTCTTCCTTCAATGCCTCCTCTTGTGCTAACTTGATCTTATCAAAAAGGTCGGTGGTGACAACCATTCTCAAGGAATGAATTTTAGTAACCTCATTTTGATCCTTTCGGCTCAATGCATCCGCCACCACATTCGCTTTACCCGGATGGTAGCGAATTTCGCAATCATAATCCTTCAACAAATCTAACCACCTTCGTTGTCTCATGTTGGGATCTTTCTTATCAAGGAAATATTGAAGGCTTCGATGGTCGGTATAAATTACAAACTTGACACCATACAAATAATGCCTCCAAAGTTTTAAAGCAAAAACTACAGCCGCAAACTCAAGATCTTGAGTAGCATAATTTTCTTCATGCTTCTTCAATTGTCTCGAGGCGTAGGCAATCACTTTTCCCCTTTGCATAAGAACACATCCAAGACCGGAATAAGACGCATCGCTATAAACCACCATATCTTCGGTCCCCTCTGGCAATACTAAAACCGGTGCTTCACACAATTTCCTCCGAAGAGTACAAAAGGCTTTGTCTTGTTCTTCTCCCCACTCGAAGGTAGCATTCTTCTTAGTAAGTTTCGTTAAAGACGATGAAATTTTGGAGAAGTCTTGAATAAACCTCCTATAATATCCCGCAAGACCAAGAAAACTTCGAATTTCACCAACATTCCTTGGTGCATGCCATTTCATTACGGCTTCTACCTTTGAAGGATCGACTTTGATACCATCGGCATTAATAACGTGACCAAGGAACTGAACTTCTTGCAACCAAAATTCATATTTAGAGAATTTAGCATACAATCTTTCTTTTCTCAAAGTCTCAAGAATTTCTCGAAGGTGTAGTTCATGTTCTTTCTTGCTCTTAGAATAGATGAGGATATCATCAATGAACACTATAACGAATTTATCCAACATCGGTCTACATACACGATTCATGAGATCCATGAAAACCGCAGGTGCGTTCGTAAGACCAAATGGCATAACCGTAAACTCGTAATGCCCATATCGGGTCCTAAAGGCCGTCTTAGGAATGTCTTCTTCTCGAACTTTCAATTGATGATAACCCGAACGAAGATCGATCTTGGAAAACCACCGCGCACCTTGAAGTTGATCAAAGAGGTCATCGATTCTTGGTAACGGATACACATTTTTCACCGTGACTTTATTCAACTCGCGGTAGTCAATGCACATCCGCATACTACCATCTTTCTTTTTAACGAACAAGATTGGTGCTCCCCATGGCGAACTACTAGGACGAATGAAACCTTTGTCAAGCAATTCTTGAAGTTGACTCATCAATTCTTTCATTTCGGACGGAGCTAGACGATAGGGAGTTTTAGCAATAGGAGTAGCACCCGGAACAAGATCAATACGAAATTCGACTTGCCTTTCGGGTGGAATACTCGGCAAGTCTTCCGGAAAAACATCACGAAATTCATTCACAACCGGAACATCATCGATATTTTTCTCCTCAAAGCTCGTATCTACCACGTGAGCCATGAAGGCATAACATCCATGTGATAAATATCTTCTAGCCTTCATCACGGTACATAACTTTAGTTCACCTTTTCTTTTATCCCCATAAATAATCATTTCACGACCGCTAGGATTAACAACTCGAATGATCTTTTGGCTACAAAGGATAGCCGCGTTATATTTATCAAGCCAATCCATACCGATAATAATATCAAATTCCCCGAGCATAATGGGAATTAAGTCGATCTTAAAGACACTTTCATCGATCTCTATCTCTACATCTCGATATACATTAGATACAACAACGATTCTACTATCGGCTATTTCGACTTCTAGGGGAATCGGAAGTTTAGCTAGTGGGGACTTTAGTTGCTTGCTAAAATCATAAGACACGAAAGAAACACTAGCACCCGAATCATACAAAACCCGAGCGGGTATGGAATTTACAAGATGAATACCTGTGATGACATCGGTCCCTGATTTGGCTTCTTCGACACCCATTTGATAGACTCGAGCTGTTGGTTTTGGAACCTCCACTTTCTCTTGCTTGACGGTTCTCAAAGGCTTTGCTTCAATCGCCTTTGCTTTCGGGCAATCCCTCAACCTATGCCCTATCCCATTACACCCATAGCATACTATCATCGGTTTGGTACAATCTTTGCTTTGATGATCTAAGGCTCCACATTTGTAACAACCCGGCGTATTACGCCTACACTCCCCAAGATGAAACTTGCCACACTTAGAACATGCTACCTTAGTTTTGTTTCCCGCACTCTTCTTGCCATGGTCAAATTTAGCTTTCTTTCCATCCTTGTCCGCAAACTCTAGCTTCCTTTTTGGTTCTTTCGCCTCCTTTTCCTTCCTCCTAAGTAAATCCGCTTCCCTTACTCTAGCCCTACTCAAAAGATCATCCAACGTAGTACATTTGAATGGTGAAATCACTTCACGAATGTCATCCTTGATCATCCTTTGGAACTTGTCAACCTTTAGCTTGTCATTCCCAAGATATTCGGGACAATAAGGAATCATATCATTAAACATCCTCCACATCTCATTTACCGTCTCGTTAGTTTGAGTGAGAGATTGGAATTTCTCTCGAATTTTGTCCACCTCTTCAACCGGAGCATACTCGGCACTAAACAACTCCTTGAATTCTTTCCATGTACAAGTTTCTACCCAAGGTTCACCTTTTTCGCACACCTTTCCCTCCCACCAAGTCTTCGCACTATCACGAAGAAAGTTAGTAGCATAGATAACCTTCTTCCTTTCTTCACAACCGCTAGTACGAAAAGCACCTTCCACCGCCGTTATCCACCTATTACTAACAATGGGATCAAGAACACCGGTAAACTGTGGCACATCACAAGCCGTGAAATCCCGGTAAGTAGCTTTATCATTCTTAGGTTCTTTTGTCGGACCACATTCTTTCTTAAATGCCTTAAACTCTTCCTTCATTAGCTCCTTAAGATTTTGCGTCGTTTGTTGAACATAGTAGGGCATTGATTGCTTAATAGCCTTACCCACTCTTTTTGCTAACATTATGTCTAGGGCTTTCATTTCATCTCCCGTGAAGCCTCTAAAGTCAGGGCCTCCGGAGTTTGAGGAAGAGCTTTCATTATCCTTACTAGCATCGCCCGGATCACTTGCCGAAGTTTCGGCATGCTTGGAAGCCGTGGCTTTCGCGACTTCCTTCGGGTGAGGGGTTTCCATTTCTTCTTACTGAAATTTAGCAATTCACAACATTAAACACAATTATAAATACTTAGCCAATGCATGAATGACATTTCTATCTTATTCTAGCACCCTAGCTTGTCACTCATGTATGATCTAAATGATTTCAATTTCACATATGTCCCGTATTTTCATTACTACGGTGGCCAGGCGTAGTCATGGAAATATTGAACATATGGGTCCTCAAAACCATCCAAACAATACATAAATAACAAACACTAGCTCTAACCGCATCTATCCAAGGCCTAAGTCTAGGAAATCCTAAAAGAAATCCTAAATCTCTTAGACCGAAGCTCTGATACCAAGTTGTAACGCCCCTTGACCACTTATACCAAAAATTTTGAACTTTATACTTGGGAACGATTGACTCAATTGAACTCATACAAATTTTTCATGTAATGACCATAACTTATAACATTTAACATTTTAAACACACTTGCAAGAACATCTACACAAAGCCTCTTCAAAACATTTGGCACAACTTTTCTAAAACAAACAGACAACCCTTCTGAGACCAAGATACGCCGCATCCATTTCTAGGGATATGCCGCATCGAGGCTGAGAGACAATGCGCCGTATCTATATAAAGTGATACACCGTATTATTCTAAACACGGATACGCCGCATCTATTGAATTAGATGCGCCGCATCGACCCACTGAGACCGAAATTTACAAGATATTGACTACGTTGCGCCGCATCCCAACAGGAGATGCGCCGCATCACCTGATACGCCGCATCTCAGAGGAGATGCGCCGTATCTACCCTGCATCTCAGAAATCCGGACAGACCCTACTGATCAAAATATGCAATTCCAAAAACATTCAAAATCCTCGGCTGGAAACCCGACCTCCCGGACTCGAAACTCGACGAAACTTTCCAGAATCCTTTAGTATGTCCGTAAGTTTAATTTCATGCAAAAACATTACCCGTTTGACCATCCGGAATAGTACCTCAAATTTCGACGGGTTATGCATAATTTCCCAAAATAACCCATTACACTACAAGACCATTTATACTACTACCAATTCACAAATAACTTGACCATAACCATTAACTTAGCATATCAAAGGTGTTCCATGCATACATGACCCGTTAACTTCTCAAAATGGGTAGAGACATGCTATTACCAAACACCCCCTAACACGTCAACTAAAACTACCAACAAGTACCATAAGACTTCATGATTTACACACATATTGATCCACAATTTAGACATCAAAACAAGACCGTGAACTTAACAAAATGACCATATAAAAGAAGTGTACCCACGACACCAAAAGAACACTTGGGGCTTCCAACTTCAATACGCTTGGTCCAAAAGAGATCCGATCTTCTAAGCTAGCTTATAGATACCTTCCTATTTACTTCCAAGCTACAACTACGCCAAATCCTTACCTTTGCTTCCACCGCTAGAACCTACAAAGATGGCATTAACTTCAAACGTAAGCGAAAACGCTTAGTAAGTATACAAGGTATAATCAACAACACATTTACACATGATTGGTGAATATCACCAATCGCAACCTTAACAAGGAGCATCAAGAGAGGTTATTACTTACCTTGATCAAGCAAGTAATATTTATATATAACATTTTCATATCTAGCATTGGATCCAAGCTAAAACATCATTACAAGCTCCATAAACATCACATTAATACAATCATAACATTAATAGCATAACATTGCAAAGATTATACTCATATACTTACCTCAACTCCTACTAGCTTCCTACTTGACTTTGAATGGGCTTCTATAATGGCTCCCTATCACAAGATTAACTACATTTAGCAACTAACTAACTAAAAGATCATTAATTCACTACCTTTTTGCCATAATCCTCAAAACCCACCATATGAACCCTAATTTTCACAATTGGGGAAAGTTACTTACTTGTTGAAAAGAACACAATTAAGGTTTCCTTAAAGTTTCTTGATCCCTTCTTGATGGCTAAAATGGCTAGAATGATAACTTCAAGTGTTCCCTCCTTTTTATTGCTAAATGTCGACACAAAGGAATGAGCTCAAGATTTCCAGATTTTTCTTGACTAGTTATTTAATAATGAAGTAGTTGTAACTTTGGCCTCTTGGCAATTATGGTCCTTTAAGTTCTATACTTCTCATTTAGCCATACCTTAAGTTATAAATAATCCCTAATATAATTACATGACATAATATTTACATTAATGATACCTTGTCGGGGTACGGGTGTAACATTACTGCTGCTGGTTATAGAGTTACTGCTGCTTATGAAGGTTAAGACTGCTAGTGTATATTATAACTGCTGAGAACTTTAAGAAAATATACACTAAGTAGTTAATGCTGCTAGAAGAAAACATAGTGCTACTATTACTAAATTACAACTGCTAAAGACTTAATGCTGCCAGAGTACAGAGTTAGTACTGCTAAGTGTTTATTAGTACTGCTGGAGTATTAGAGTCGTTTAGATTTATATAGAATGTTTAGATAAGTATAGAAAAGATTCTTTTAGGATTTATCTTGTATAGAAAGTAATTATAAGCCGACTAGGACTCCTTAGTCTATAAAAGGAGGTCCTAGGGCATTGAGTTAGATACGTATTATTCATAGCTTTAAGGTTGTAAACCCTAATGCTAACAGAGTATTCATATTAATAATATTGAAGCTGTTGATTTGTTTATTCTTGTGTTAATGTTTTTCTTAATACTATTGTTTAGATTTCGCATAAATCTTAGTAAATTCAATACAATTTCTATAATAGTTGTGTTAGTTTACCTAGCATAACTAAACCTTTACAAGCTAAGGGAATTCGATCAAGTATATAACTGGGATCACCAATAATGTTTTTTGAAGTTTGACTTTTTTGGTGGAAAAGGACAAAATAGAAGGTCGCTTAAGGTATGAAAAGTCACTGAAAAAATTTTGCTTAGAAAGTACACATAGTGGGCACTTACAAAAGTACCACAACAATGATTAGACGTGACTTTTTTGGGTGCCACATGTCTCCTGCATATTAAAACTTAAAAAGTCGCAAGTCGCTCGGTCTAGTTAAAGAAAGTCACTAAAGTGAGTCGTCAAAAACCCACCACAGACCGGGATAGTCTCAAAATTAGCCCTTTGTTTAAACGCACTTATCTATGCTACTTATAAAGAGTAAATGTCCAAATCTTGAAAACTTAAATTAATGTAGTTGTCTAAATTACCCATAAGTATCTCTTAATACATCTTAAGCTTGATCAGTTCAAAATTTGACAACTTTTCAAAAATATACGCTATATTAATTTTAAAAAACACACGTTTTGTATCATAGGTCAAAACAGAATCACGAATTCGCCAATATAATTATTTGCCGCTACACATCATCGCTATGCGCGCATATACATCTAGTATAAATTAAACACACAGAACATTTAGATTTTATGTCATATTACACTTCGTAATTATGTTACAAGACTCCTTTATATAAAAAAAAAATAATAATAAATAAACTTGCAGTTTTTGAGTAAAAACCGTCACAGGTATACAAACTCCAGGGACCGAACTTGCCAAAACTCACTTCAAACCATCAACTCATCTTCCTAATTATCAATCCATCTGTAAGCCGGGTCTTGGCCGGATCTAACCCGGTCTATCCGGGTGTTGGCCGTATATAGCCGGGTGTTGCCCGGATATGACCGGGTATAGCCGGGTATAACCGGGTCTTGGCCGGATATGACCGGGTGTAGCCGGATAGAGCCGGATATGACCGGGTCTTGCCCGGATATGACCGGGTATAGCCGGGTATAACCGGGTCTTGGCCGGATATGACCGGGTGTAGCCGGATAGAGCCGGATATAACCGGGTTTTGGCCGGATATAACCGGGTCTTGACCGGATATGACCGGGTACATCCGGGTCTTGACCGGATAGACTGGTTATAGCCGGGTCTTAGCCGGATATGACCGGGTCTAACCAGATATAGCCGGGTCTTGGGCGGATATAGCCGGGTGTTGGGTTTTGTTGATCTGCAAACTTGAGAAACTGAGCCTAATATGGTGCTCCAATGCAACAAGTGCAGGAGCACGAAAAAGCTTATTCTATTAAGTGTTTTGTGTTCTTTCGTATGCTGGCTTAAACTTAAATGAACGATCACGAACAAGCCTTGTTCCGAGTTGTTCGTGTTTGTGTTGGTTTACAACCCTCCTTGATAATTTTAGTTTGGTTTACGAATATGATAAGAGGCATGTGATTAACTTGATTCTGTTAATTGCTCTTATAAAGCACACACGACATATTGGTTATGTTTGTTTGTTTGTTCGTTCGCATCTATGTGTGACGTGTTTGTAATTGCCAAATAAAGTATTACGTATTTTCTTTCGTGTTTATCTTCTCTGTTTGAAATGTGTTTCTGTTAGCATTTATTATTTGCTTTCATTATACATGTGGGATTGACTGATTTCTGTATTAATATACCTCGCAGAGTTGATCGGCGATCAATAAAGGTTTTTGGGGCGATAAGATTTATAATCCGACCCGTATCAAGAAAACTAAGTTATTCTCGCTCTATCGTAACCATCTCATCCTCTTCCTCTAAGTCGTTGTTTTCTGGTAAAACTTTCAACCATGAGCCAAGTCCGCTTTTCAGCCACTTCAGAGCCTGACAGATACCCGTTTCCCAAAGAGAAGGCCTGTGGATAAGCCTCAAAGGAAAAGGGCTTGCTTGAAAGCTTCTGGTTATATATGGCTTAACATCCCTATTTTTTGGTCTCTCTAATTGATTTTATTGGAGTTTCTAAGCGCATTGCTGATCATTTCAAGGTTTTTACCGTATGCTTAGCGATGATCAAAAAATGTTTGAAAATCGGATTCTGATTGTGAATATCTGATTTATAAACAACAAAATTACATATATACTCTCATATGGGAATAGTACAAGTGAAGTTTTTACAACCATAATAATTTTACACTCTAGACATGGCTCTTGATGGAAGAACTATATCCAGTTTGATCATCATAGTACTTGTCCCACAACATAACGCCTCCATATTTTGCAGACCCTTTGATGGCAGGAAGCACCTTGGAAGTTAGGTCACCAACAGCAATATATCCACTTCCAGCAGCTGAGGGTGCTGCAGGTAGGCCCAGGAAGATCTTGGTTGCTGGTATCTCAGAGGTCCACTGTTTCCATGAATCTTCAAGATTAGTCATGCCTCCCGAATATTGGCAAGGAGGTTGTTGTAGAACTGAACCCAAACATAGTCGAAAAGGCCTTTTTAGGGCAGTTCCGACGTACGCATCTGGAAAGGGACACTGTGGAGCTGCTGTCAAGTAGACCTTGTTGCCTTGACTGCTGTATCCAGAAAGATAACTGGCAAGTTCATCCCAGTGTTCAGTAGTTCCGCCTTCGATATCAAAGTCAATCCCGTCTAAAACCGCTTCACCAAGTGGACGGGTGGGTGATGACCCACCTAAGAAGTTATTCCAGAGGTAAGTGGCTACTTGTTTGGCGTCTGCAGCAGATGTGAGGTAGTAGCTTCCCGAAGCTCCTCCAATGGTGAGCATTACTTTGATCCCTTTAGCTTGGCATGATTTAATGTCGGTGGTTAAATTGGTGCAGCCATTGCTGTAAGGATCGCAGTGACCTGCAAGATTAATCATTGGAGTCTGACCATTTCCAAATGTTGCAAGAAATGCAAGGTTGACATAATCGTAGTTTCCATTTGAGCATGTCTCAGCCAAGGTTCCTTCACCTCCGTTTTGACCCCAGTAGATTGAAATGCCACCACCATTGATACCCACTGCCAGTAGCAGCATCATCAAAGAGAATAATGCTAAACGGTTTGCCATTTTCAGTTGAGAACATATATTTCTTGAGGTGACTGAAGAATGTATTGGTGTGTTTAAATGTTTGAGAGGTTTGGTTTATATAGTGAAGGGATTGGCTTATTGGAATTCTTCCAGTTACCAAGTAAATTAAGAAATAAGTATCTTGCAGGGCACTCTGTTGAATCCTCTTTTAACAGAAGCAGGATTAATTAAATCACAGGTAAGTTTTTGTTGGTAGCTCAGGTTTGTCAATTGTTGTCTTTTCTTGCTGTCTGCTACATAAAGATCAGGTACATTTTAAAGAAAATCGCTTTATGGTTTTTTAATTTAGGGTACCAAACGGATTTGTCTGTATGCTATTGTCATTAACTTGCGATTTCTTACTAGTTTTGAAATATATTACTTTGACAACCCTCTCTTGAGAATGCTATGCTGTCCTATATCACAGGTAGAACAGTTAGGGTACTATGCAATTTAGATGAATGTGGGCATTTACATATGAATAATTCTTGGAAACAGCATGGGTGATATGTAAAAATTTGTAGTATTCAAGGTTTTTTTTTTTTTTTTTTTTTTTTTTTTTTTTTTTTTTTTTTTTTTTTGTGCAGACTATTGATAGTTAGAAATATTTCTCACAAACATTTGCCAAATTGGTTCTGTAGGCTAATATACATCTCTGGTAAAGGTAGCGCCAATATCCAACGTGATCATCATGGTATTTGGACCTTAGCATCACTTTTTCATACTCTAAAGAATAATTTTTTTTTGAAGCGCGTCAGGATCTTAGAGTTCACTCCGTTTTATCATTTTATAAGTAGTCATGGGTGCTTGTAAATTTTTAATTCAATAGACAGTTTCTACTTCTTGACGTTTGCCATTGGTTGTGTTCTTGTTTTGCTGTCTTCAACATATAATTTAGGCTCATCTTACTAAACATATTGTTTCTTCCATCTGTATTTATTCGAGTCAAGGGTGTCCTTTTGATAAACGTTTTTTAAGGATGCCTTTCACAGAAGTGCTCTGTCTACCTGAATGATGTTCTATAACATAAGTGAACCAGTTCGATCGAGTATACAAAAACATGAAATCAAGTTTATATGTTTGTGACCACTAAGTATAAATGTTGTGCGTCCTATTTCTGTGGTAACAAGTGCAAGAAAAAGGGCTCGATCAAGAACTTATGAAAAGTAAACACAAAGAGATTTTCTTTAATTGCTCTTACTCACCATGTCATTATTAACCGTGTTTGAGAGAGTATATGTGTAGTAAACCATTGTAGGAGAATATTTTAGTTGAGTCTTGTGAATTGTGATAGCCACACATTATAAAGCGAACCAGACAAATATATAAGCAAATTTTTTACTCTTATAGGATAATGATACAAGCAATATATTACATCCATAATTTTTACACTCTAGACATGGCTCTTAATGGAAGAACTATATCCAGTTTGATCATCATGATACTTATCCCACAGCATAACTCCTCCGTATTTTGCAGACCCTTTGATTGCTGGAAGCACTTGGGAAGTCAAGTCACCAACAGCGATATATCCACTTCCAGCAGCGGTAGGTGATGCTGGTAGGCCCAAAAAGATCTTGGTTGCTGGTATCTCAGAGGTCCACTGCTTCCAAGCGTCTTCGAGATTAGCCATGCCTCCGGAGTACTGGCAAGGAGGGTTGTTGTAGAACTGAACCCAAACATAGTCAAAAAGACCTGTTTTAAGGGCGGTTCCAATATATGCATCTGGGAAAGGACACTGTGGAGCTGCAGTCAAGTATACCTTCTTTCCTTGGCTACTGTATCCAGAAAGATACTTAGCAAGATCATCCCAGTGTTCGGTAGTTCCTCCTTCAATATCAAAGTCGATTCCATCTAGAACAGCTTCGCCAAGTGGACGGGTGGATGATTTTCCACCTAAGAAGTTATTCCATAGATACGTGGCTACTTGTTTGGCGTCTGCAGCAGATGTGAGGTAGTAGCTTCCCGAAGCTCCTCCAATGGTGAGCATTACTTTGATCCCTTTAGCTTGGCATGATTTAATGTCGGTGGTTAAATTGGTGCAGCCATTGCTGTATGGATCACAGTGGCCTGCAAGATTAATCATCGGGGTCTGACCGTTTCCAAAAGTTGCAAGAAACGCAAGGTTGACATAGTCGTAGTTCCTGGTTGAACATGTCTCAGCTAAGGTGCCCTCACCCCCGTTTTGACCCCAGTAGATAGAAATGCCACCAGCATTGGTACCTACTGCCAGTAGCAGAATCAGTGAAGAGAACAATGCTAAACTGTTTGCCATTTTCAGCCGAGTATGTATCTTAGTTGAGGTATTGTAAAAAGTATTGGTGTGTTTAAGTGTTTGAGAAGTGTGGTTTATATAGTAATAAAGGGATATTGTCCCATTAGTATGGTTTTGGTTTTGTAGTAGATAACTTGGAGGCTACTCTGTTGAATCCTCATTTAGCAGATACTTGATTGGTTGGAATCGTTGAAATACCATTTGTTACTCAGGTTTGTCATCTGTTTTGTCTGTTTCTTGTTATCCGTTACATAAATGTTTGGCCCATCTTAGAAAATAAAATTATGGCCTCTTATTCTAAGGCATCAAACATTTTTCTATCTCAATGCTATTGTCACTGACCTGTGTTATTATGAATTACTTCAAGTATATTACCTATCTACTCTGATGAACTTTTCTTGAGAATGCTAATCTGTCCTATATGATCCATCTTCACTGTATACCACCATGAAAAAATGGCTTACCAATATCATTTTTTTTAATTGTATGGTAAAAACGAAATGCTTTAAGGAAGTGCCTACCCTAGTCTGAAAACCGGTATCCGCTACCACGGTTCACCTAGTAAAAAGTAAATAAACTTGAGTTTGCTTCTAAGATACCACTATCTTATAATCCAAAGTCAATTTTTTATTTATGAGAATGTCAAGTTTTTTGAACCACGTAACTTTTTGTACAAAATATATTGGCCATTTATGCATTTTGAATTTTTTCGTAATGGTTGGAAAATTAATTCTTCTTAATATCGCATGGTCTGTGGTTATTGACCAGATGTCCAGATGCCCTTTTGGAGTATCAGCTTTTGACACATATTTTTCTTTATGCAATGGTCTAGACACATGTTTACTTCTTTCTGTAACCGTGTGAAAATTACTGAGCAGTGAGCACCCAAATAAGAATTTTTCTGCTCTAACACAAATCAAGATTCTGATCACTGTGATCTGGATTAGTTCTGGTATTATTTTGTCATATACTACACCGGCTATATATTCAGAATGGTTTTGCTAAAATATTTTTAAATACTATTTAAGTTTTCTAATGGCAAGTGTTATTTAAGATGATCGCCATTCTTATACATGTTGCATGTTTTAGATTGTGATCGTCATGCACAAAGATGTTGTAGAACATAACCTTGAATTTAAACTTGCATGTGTAGGAAAGTACAAATATGTTATCTTTTGCAAATGGATAGGGGATATATTATAACTTATAAGACCATTATGACATACCAATAATTACGTAAATGCATTACTCACAATGTTTGTCTAGTGATTCTTTACTATATTATACATCACTTTTAATGGCTGCACTATATCCGGTTTGATCATCATAGTACTTCGACCATAACATCACACCTCCATAATTTGGAGAACCCTTAATTGCTGGAAGCACCTTTGAAGTAAGATCTGTAACAGGAATAAAACCGCTTCCGGCTGCTGTGGATGCTGCAGGTAGCCCTAAGAAAATCTTGGAGACCGGGATGTCAGAAGTCCACTGTTTCCAACCATCTTCCAGATTACTAATATTTGAAGAATATTGGCAAGGAGGATTGTTATAGAACTGAACCCAAACAAAGTCAAATAGACCTGTCTGAAGGGCACCCCCTAACCATGCATCAGGATAAGGACATTGTGGGGCTGCAGTCAAGTAAACCTTCTTATCGTGAGTACTGTAAGCCGAAAGATACCTTGCCAGATCATCCCAGTGCTGACTTCCACCTGCTTCTATGTCAAAGTCAATTCCATCCAATGATGCATTGCCAAGTGGACGTATACCAGCAGATTTCCCGCCTAAGAAGTTGTCCCATAAATAGGTAGCAACGTCTTGAGCATCTTGTTTAGACGCAATCGAATAGCTACCGATCCCACCCCCTATAGATAGCATCACTTTAATCCCTTGTGCTTGACAATAGGTGATGTTGGTGCTTAAATTGGTGCAGCCGTTGCTATATGGATCACAATGGCCCGATAAGTCCATTTTCGGTGTACGCCCATTGCCAAATGTCCATAAAAATGCTATGTTTACATATTCATAGTTTCCTGTGGCACAAGTTTCTGCTAAGGTTCCTTCATTTCCATTTTGTCCCCAATAAATGGAAATCCCACCCGCATTAGACCCCACCACTAGTGTTACCACAATTAAGGCCAAGAATGTTAGAGAATTCGCTGAACGAAATGCCATTGTCACTTTGTCACTTTGAATGTAAAATTAAAGAGACTGCTGATTATGGAGTGTGGTAAAAGTTCTATTTATATGACAAATGGAAACCTTATTTGCATGCTAACGTCTCCGAGTTATTTCATGAATGTAGGCATCGTTTAAGGCACTCAGTTGAATTTTCTTTTAGTGGTAAAACAATTTGTTGAAATTGCTTAAAATGGTTTGTTATCTGTTTACTGTTGTCTGCTTACTGTTGCCTGCTACATAAACTTGTTTTTGGATTATATAGAAATTTGTATCTTTGCTAATTGTCATCTACCTAGGATCTTAAGAGTTAGGTCAAATGTATTACTCTGGTTAGATTCCTGCACATTATTTTATCTTTTTTGAAAAGCAAAATTACCTTCAGAGTGTTATGCTGTCTTTATATGTCATGTGTCATGGATCTTAATAAGTTTTAGGAGACAATAACCTTTAATGTGTCTCTCTTTTTCACAAGTCGTATCCGGTTCTTGGTTTGTATATATTTTATTACAGAAATTGGTTATCGAAAAGGAATTTGAAATGTTCTTTCTAAGCAATTTGTCATTTTTCATAAATTGTTTAACTTGTTCTACCTGCTAAGATCTCTATACTTTACTATCCAACATAACATCTTTAAGATAAACTTCGATTGAACTTCATTAGCTTCCAATGTGATTGAAGTTGTAAGAGATTCAATTTTAGTTTTGTAAGGAGATTTGTCAAGGGGAACAAGTTGGTTGCATTGAGTAACGGGTTGAAATGGGTCTATTTTAGCATGGGGACAAGGCTGAATTGAGTCATTGACCTGCTAACATTTTGAGTCCATTGTTTTAATCTTTTGTTTCCTGTGAACAATGGGTTTATTATTTATGATTGCACTAAAGCTAATATCACCACAACAATCTATATCTTTGAATAAAATATGATTAATGATGCTATGCAATATGCATTAGATGTTAAATTGTGGGTGACTTCCACACTGTTTGCGATTCTTTTAGCTTTTTCTTTTGGTATGACCAACTTATCTGTGATCAGTAAATTGGTCAAGGCTGTAACCTTTTAGATTAATCCTCATCTCGGCTTTTGTTCTGTTCACTTTATCTGTATCAGGTACTACGTACATTATCTGTAAAGGAATATGGCAAAATTGAGCGTCAAGAAACATCGTACCTGTGGGGCTTACTACCAACATTTGTAAGTTTAAAAGTTTCTTAAGAAATGATGTAAATGAATTCGTAGCTATGAGAAATGTATATAAGTTTATTTTTGGAAACGCAATAAATTATATAGATGATTAAAACCTAGCAAGTTGCTAGAAATTACAACGACGCTGCATGATACCTTGACCAACGTTGTTAATCTATCTCTCTTTGAACAATTGAATAAGAATAATAATCACACTAATTTTATTGATATACAATCGTTAGTTTACAGACTTGGTTTACATGGGTACTTATACTTTTCCAACCGATCGACACAACTATACAACACACCGATTCATTAATCGGCATAACTAACTATAACTGTTTTTCCTAACCGAAAATAACTTCCATTTGACTTATATACATATGTTTGACTTTCATGGATTAGTAAATTAGTATCCAATAATACCTTGACCAACGGCTTTAGAAATGTATATAAGTTATTCATATATATATATATAAAAAAAATAAAAAAAAAAAAAAAAAAAAAAAAAAAAAAAAAAAAAAAAAAAAAAAAAAAAAAAAGTTACCATATAACTATATAAGTCATCACTAATGATTTTGTAATAGAACTAGCAAGATTAGCTCCAACACTGTACACATTACCAAGGGTATCAACCACAACTGCTACACCTAATTAAGTTTGTTCACCTTATCCTTATTTTATTCCTCTATTCATTTTTATATGACAAGTCACTATGTTAGATTGATCTACAAGAAATCTATTAATATATGATTTCTAAACCTTGAACTCTTTTACACCCATGTATATTGATTTACTATATCAAAGATTAATTTGCACATCAATAATAAAGTTGATATATACACCATTAAAGTTGTGTAGATGTTCTACTTGTGCTTTTCATTTTGTAACTTCTGGTAAACATCAATTTTTGGCGGTGTCATAGATCACTTTTTAATATAGAAAAAGTTTGAGTGCTGTAAAATGTTCATATGCCTTTAGATAAAATAACAATAGATTCTAAAATTAAACTTTTAATCTGTAATATTAACATGATATCACAAAATAAACAGATAGATAAACGTCATTTTTGCCTTAAATTTGCCTATAGTAAAAACATTAAAACTTTTATGAGTTATGGCATTTGGACATTAGAAAAAAGAAATATTTCAAAGAAGGAAAGAAGATAAACATTACTAGTCTGTAATTATTATAAAGAATATTAGTAAGTAATTTTCGAACAACTCTAAGGACATGCACTGTGGGTTTGAACACCACATTTACATGTAAGAAGAAATCATTTTTTTTATGTTTGTTATAACAAATTCATATGAAATTACGAATACAGACATACTATCAAAAAAACATACATCCTAAATATGAATATGAAATACTAGTGAGTTTAAATCCAAAGAGTTTAAGTGTTTAATATTAAAAAAAAAAAAAAAAAAAAAAAAAAAAAAAAAAAAAAGAAGAAGATAAAAAAAAAAATCAATTACTTCTACTATTAGATATAGTTGGCAACCCAAACGGCCAAACTATATATTATAATCAAGTTAACAAATCCTAGTTATTACTTAAGTCCCAAAGCTCCCCCTACAAATACATTTCATTAATCACACCAAATCATAAGCAATAAGTCACACTTAATCACAAGCACACATTTAGCCTCTTTTTGTTTCATTAAACAATCCATCTTAGCAAGTGAGTCTATGGCCTTAAACTGCAAGACGTCATGAGTGTAGTCTTGGTCGTAATTAATGGTCATGATCTGTGGTGGAGCCCGTGCTCAATCGAGCTAATGCACCAACAGTCTCTGTTAGAATTTAATAATCATGATAAGTTCACATATTAAACAAGTAATCATCATATACATGCGGAAGCATATGATCTATTTTAACACATAAAGAATTAACCGAATATTAAAGTGAACGTACCTTTTGATTCTAGCAAAACAAGAATCAAACTTCAAATCTTCTTCAATCTTTATCAAGAATGGATTAACGAGTTACCCCTTACCGTTTTGTAACTCAATCCAAGATATTAACTATAATGAGTTAATACCACGATCTTGTACACACGTACTATAACCGAATTAATGTTTATGCTAGTAATTAAACACAAAACTTGTTTTTCTAAAAAACAAATCGATCGACCCTTTAAGGGTGTTTGTTCGATCGACCCAAGCAAGAAAGAAGAAGAAAAAGACTTAGGGTTATAGCAAGTGCACAAGAGTTAATGAATCAATAACCCTAGGTCTTGTATATATAGCATGACAATCTTGGAGAACAAGTTGGCATGGGATTGGGTTTCCCAAGCCCATAGCCGATCGGCCTAAGGTATCCCTAGGGATTCCGGAAGCTTCTTGTTCCTCTAATTCATCTATAGTCCTTCTCTTATTCCCTAACGGTCGTTAGTCAATTGTCGTTAACTACTTAACGTCCGTTAGTCGTTATTTTGTGTTTTAATAATTAAATACATAACGATTTATATATTAATAATTATCTATTAATTCTTCATACGTAATGTGTGCAATCTATTGGTCTCGAGTTTGATTCTAGACATACACATTAATATTTGTCCACAAAACATAACAGTCTCATGGGCTTATCACCGTATCTAAACTTTGTCACTGGGAACACAACTACTCCCTCACCTTCATGTTGCTCACAGCTCGCTAATGTGGTGCAGACACAGCCACGTTGCCTATGCTTGTTGCTTAATGGCAATGTCCCTAATATCGGTCTATCTATCAATCAAACTCTTGCTTTAACACTTCCTGGTGCTTGTCAAGTACAAACTCCTCCAGTTAGCTTATGCAATGGTATGACCTTTTTTTTCTTATATATATATTTTTGTCCTATCCATATGATTAAATATGTTAATTGTTCATTAATTCAAATAGTTGTGGTTTTGTAGCTAATGGACCTACAAGTGGACCTACAGTGCACCAACAAGCCAAGCAAGTGCCCCTACTGGCTCTACTGATGAATCACATACACAACCTTCAGAACAAACCCCAGAAGCTCAAGCTCCTGCTGCACCATCAACACCAAGCGTTCCTTCAGGTAATGTGCTAGTCTGGACTGTTTATTTATAAATGTGTCAATACTGGTTATATAAATTTGTTTATTTCACATGTGTTAAATCATACAATATAGCTAAAAAGGGAGATGGCTAGAGAGATTGAATTTTGTCAAATATGTATCTTTAGAAACACGCATCATTTTAAATCGTGTTTTCATGATTTCCAGTTATTTATGCTATTATATGTAACGCATTTTCGTATGTTAAAAATGAATAACTCAAAAAGACGGACAAAAAGGTGTTACTTGGTTAACCCGACCTGACTCAACACACAACAAAAAATGACATTATATTGTTCAACCTAAACTGACTTTGGCTGTTACTTAACCTGCATGACTTGCTTATCTTATTGCATGTACTATGATCTAGATAAATTGGGATGTTTTGAGCTGATTAAGGTATTAAATGTGTAGGATCTGGATCAAAATCAACCCCATCCACAAATGACGCATCTGGAAGCAAATTTGGAGCAGCAACTTACCTTATGTTTTTCGTTCTTTTCATTGGGATGAAGCTATGAGATCGAGCGTTGGGTTTGTTAAGAGATTGTTGCTTTTTCTTTGTTTTTCGTTCTTTTCATTGGGATGAATCTTTTATATAATAAAACTAAACCCCAAGTGAGGACTTTCTCATTTCAAAAAAACTCAACCTTCCCTTATTTAGTATTTTTTTAAAGTTATTTTTTAAAAACATATTGAAAAACAATTAATACTAATTATTTCCTTATTTGTCCAAAAAAAAATTAAAACATTGGTATAAAAAGCACAAAAACACATGGGCCCCCAATGCTATTTTTTATAAATGCAAGCCAAAAATGTAACTTTTAGAAAGAAAAAAAAAATACACATTCATTCACTTCCATCCACTAAATACCCAATTTGTTTTCTGAAACAATTATTTGTGTAATCCGCCTCATTCATAAAAAATTAGCAATATAATGAACCAAATCTCTTCCATCCCCGAAGATAAGGTATAATACTATTTCATAAATTATATTTTTGTTTGGATCAAGAATGCGTATATGATAATATATTGTTAGGCTCATTACATGCAATTTAGAGCACAAAAAATATGGTTGACGAGTTGATGGGAAAATGAATGTGCTATGCTAAACAGGTAATCTTTAACCACTTGTGCATTATTTCAAGCATAATTTACTCCAGTAAACATCTGATGTTACAGATATTGGTCGACAAAAGATGTAACATACAGATCCCCAATCCATCTATTTTACATTGTGATGGGTTTGGACGTTTATACTTAATAATATTGAAGTGTTTAGTGATATCATTATTCTCATAAACTGTTCATACAATAAGTTACTGTTACATTGATAAATCTTCTAAGTATCAATTAGTAGATTCCGCATATTATTTGATATACATTCAAATTATCCTCAACACAACTCACGTGTGCTTAGATCCTCTCAGAGTTCCTTGTACATACTGGCTGACCTGCATCAGCTAGAGAGCACGTCTACAAGTAAACTTGACGATGTCTAAGACTTGAATCATCTGTTGGAGTTGCTCGCTGACTTTATTATCAGCGAGTCTTCTTAAACTGACTTCTGATTTCATTATCAGAGATACTTCATTACTTAGCTTGATTTATGTTCAAATCCTAGTCAGAGACCATTGGGCATTTCATTAGCCTAACAATCTCCTTTTATTCCAATATTCCCTTTTGGTGGAGTCAGATTTCTTAGCATTCCATCTACACCTATAAGTTCAGCACCTTGAGTTTCACAAGGGTGAATTCTTTTTCGTTTCTTCTGGTCAGGCTTGGGAGGTGGCATTTCTAACTCGCTGAGTTCAGGTGGGGGAGTCCTACCAAGCTTTTCTGCTGACTTGATGATCCACCTAAATCTTTCTGCAAGATTCTTCTTGAGTTGCATTGCAGTACTAGAGGTCATCTTTCTGACTACATCATTGAGTTCAAGCCATTCTGAGAAACCCAACTCCATTATCTTAAATTCATCATGTATATCGTAGCGGAGTTTCTAGTTGTTTCTGAAGATTTCCAAGTCAAGTCCCGCTTTTTTTAGTCTGCACTTGACACTGGTGATCTTTCCTTCTCAAACTCTTTTGCTCATGACTTCATCATACTTGTTAGAGAGAGCTTGTCTTTCCCCGGCTGTTTTTGGCTTCATGTTCCTTTAGGACTTTCTTTTGAGCAGCCAATTTTTTGACATCATGTTTGGCCAAGAATGCTTCAGTGACATTTCTGGCTGCTTCTTCATCAGCTTTGAGTTTTTCAGCCCTTAGTCCTTCAATCATCATTTCTTTTGATACACCATCAATGTTAGGGATTTCCATATTGGAGCTCCCTTCATTCAACAGAGTAGCCAGTTTTTCTTTTCCTTTAATAGCTTTATTTTTTCCTTTGTTTAGTCGTTCCTCCTCAGGCTCAATGGTTTGTGCATTGTGGCTGTGCCACTTTGCATGTTAGACTTAAACAAGGTCGTTGATGCATACTCAACAATGTTTGGAATAGGAGGCAATACTCTGGTTGGCTTTGGCATTGGAACGGTACCAGTGGTTGTGGGAGATGTTGTTTTTGGTTTCTTGGATGGTGGTTCTTCATTTGTTGCAACATTTACCAGAGTAAGGGTGTTGTTTCCTTCATCCGGTTTGAATTGATGCTCCCCTTTAGTTGATGAGGGCTTGGTTGGAGAGGGAGTTGTTGTATCAGCAAATGGAGATTCATTGAAAGTCTTCTTGACTTGTAGTGGATTATCTGAGTGTTTCTCCCCCTCAGCAGGAACTGTGGAGGGAGTTGCTGCTGATAGAAATTGTTTGGACATACGACTCAGATGATCACAAGCATCAAAGAAGACTTTGCATAACCGACCTAGAGCAACATAGAGGTCCTTAACATTCCTAGGAAGGTCATCTTGTTCTTGGAGAATCTTGTCCAACAAGACAATCACTTTAAGGATCAGAGTGTTTTGTTCAATCCTGGTACATAGTGCTTTATTCCACATGGAGTGGTCTTGATTGTAGAGTAACTCATGAAGACTGAGCAGCTTTTCATCCAAGGCTTTGTTGCAAAAGGTAGTCTGTCTTTTCTCTAGAGTTTGAAATCTATTGGAATTTAAAGAATCACCCCAATGTACCTCCTTGATAAGTGGTTTGATGATGTTGGTGAAGCGTGCTGGTTTGAGTGCATCTCTGATTAGCTGAGAAGCTTTGGCCTCCAAATCAGTTATGTGGGGTTTCATTACTTCTGGAAGCGCATTCTTGAGCACTGATGTGATGAGATCAGGTAGAATTGAGCTCATAGTTTCTTCCAGGGATATGGTGATTGGAGGAGAAGTAGGAGCAGCGGGCCTGAGTTGAGCAGCTTCATCGTACATGGGGTCATATCTTCATTATCATTATCATCCCCTGTTCTCTTCATCCAACTTGGAAGATGAAGGATCGCCAATAGAGATCTCTTCATTATCATTATCATCCCCTGAGACATAAACATATGTTTCGACTGGCTCCAAATCAGTGTCAGAGTCTGTTAAAGTAAGTTCAGCATCTACATATGTAAATTTGTGATAAATGATTAGATCCAATAAATGTTTAGTTGTCCCTTTCATTAGAGAGTTGTGATTTTCTCCCTAAGTCAATGAGAATCCTATCTTTGATCCTCTGACAAAAGATTCAAGTGTCGAATGTCATCATTGAATCATTGTGAATGTTTATGGGCCCCACTCTCATTAGGATTGTTCTTTCCCTTTGAGGATATAGGACCCTGTTACTCCCTAGACAGAGACTGTGATGTGTCAAAGTCATTTTGGTGATGTGAATGGTAATGGATCCCCTTCTCAGAGAGATAGTGTTGTCTCTTTGAGGATATAGGATCTTGTTCTCCCACTAGCTATCAGTTGTGATTTACTGATATCATTATAGGGAAGTGAATGTTTGTTCTTATCAGAGAGTTGTATTACATCCAATCTGAGATAGATGTTGCTATCTGAGTCTTCGGAATAAAATTCAGCCAGAGGTTGTGATTTACCTCTGCCTGTTTTAGTTAACAAACATTGTTTTGTTTTGAACATTAGGTACAATCAGGCCAGGGTGAGTCAGACAGGTAATCGTGAAAAGTGTTCTAAGCTAACTTTTTCGAAGTATTTGTACCTGATGGCTGGTTATTGACAGATACTGTCTTATCAGTCTCTTCTGACTCCCTATTTTTCTTTGTTCCCTGATCCCCGATATCCACATTACCAGCATCCAGCTTGTTTGAGTCATCTTTCTGAAAATCAGGGTTTTCATGATCAGAGACTGGTGAGTCTTTTGGTTCTTCATCCTTGTAGAATCGATTATAGCTCGAGATTTGTTAGATCTCATCTAGGAATAACAATAACAATGATAACAATATGCAGCGGAAATAATCAAAGAACAATTGTTATTGTAACAAGGTTTCTTCGTCATCATCTTCATAACAATACAATTACAAACACGATAAGCCCCAATTCTACTTGATCAAGTGTAGAACGGTTACTAATCTAACAGGAATCATAAGATCCTTGAGGCTTAACAAACACAAACCCTATGCGTCTACTTTAGAGGACTCATGCCTAGACACACACACACTTTCCTGGTGTTCACATCTTGACACACACTAAAACTAACGCCCTATGTCTCTTTATATAATAGAGACATTAGGGTTACAAAGGACTCATAATATAAAATCTTCTTTGTCTTCTAAGTCCTTCATCTTTCATATGTTTTGTCTTATCAACTCAAATATAAAACCCAACAATCTTCCCCTAGTTGATAATGACAAAACCCAAATAAGCACGAACTTCCCCTGAAGTTAATATATATGAAAGAAACAAACTTCCCCTTAATCCATGCTATACCACCAAGGCTCAATAAGTTGCAATTCTTCTTTGTAAATCTTCTTCCCCTTTTTGTATTATCCACTAGGGGACTCTAAGTAAATGCAACTTTGATTTTGACAACCACGAACCAATATCATACTTCCAATCCAGCCTTCCAATGTCTCGAATTACCCTCCATGAAGATCACCAAAAAGCTTACTAAAAATGAATTCAAGACAATAAAAACTTAAACCAGTAGTAGTAATAACGACTAACAGTTGTAAAAACCTTCACCTCAATGTAGCATATAAATGGTTAAACATAACATTAAGCTTCCCCTGAAACCCATATATTAACCATCTCTTGAATGTAGGCTCTATGTAATGATTACTGATGAAGAAAACTAAGTATAACGAACTTGATGCTGAAGTAGAACAACCCAAACTTATGTCTTATATCTTGTACTATATATGTGACTTCGAACTCATACCAAGACCAAAGTATAAGTAGACCGCAATCTCTTGACAAAAGATCCTCATCATCAATGAGACACTGAGTACAACAATGTAACTCCTTAAAGTGATAGCAAATGTGAGCATTGAGCACCATCAGTTTGTAGATCACACACCTTTGCTAGATTCATCAAGTCTTTGTCACAACATTGAAAAAGCACGAACAAGTTATCTTCTGCTAAAAGATATAATAAGAACACAAACCTGTGAAACTCCACTTCAACTCCAAATAGGTGATAAACAATCTTCTTCGTAACCAATTAAACCAATAAATACGAGCCTTTAATCTTTTAAGAACAAATAAACCAAAAGCAAAAATCTTCTTGTGTGTGTCGTCCGATATCACAAAACCATGTACTGTCCAATATCTGATAAAGCTAGCAGTACAAACTTTTAACGAGCAGTACTAACCATTCCTTCGAGCAGTACTAAGTATTTCAACAAGCAGTACTAACTTTTATATCGGGCAGCATTAATGACAACTAGCAGTATTAACGTTCAATGAAAGCAGTACAAACAACTTACAAGCAGTACTAAGTAGCAGTACTAAAAATAAACGAGCAGTACTAACATCAATGCGTAGCAGCGGTACAAATGTATCAATAGCAGTATTAACTACTATAAGCAGTACTAAGTTTCTTGAGTAGCAGTATTAACATACCAGTAGCAGTATAAATCAACTTGTACCTTCATTAACCCTTCAATCAGCATAAACTTACTAGTAACCCTACTCAAAAACCAGTAACTTCAGAAACCACGCAAAGATCTACTCCCATCAGTTTTAGCTTTACTGCCAAACCAGTAACGTCATCAATATTCTCGTCCAAGCAATCAATAACGATACCCTTAACATGAATTAGGGTTTTAAATGAAGAGTATCACACCAGTAGCACGAGAGTTAAGAGATGTATTAGGGTTCATCATCAATTCAAAAACTGACTCACCAAAGCTAATACAACTCTTTTCCAGACGACGTTTTTTAGTGACACTTTTTAGTGTTACTAACCTGTTGCTAATTTATGATTTCATCGAATTAGGGTAACACCCTAATTTTACATTCATACATTCCATTACCTGCTGCTTCTTCTTTTCCTTGTCTCCAAAAATCAAACTCCAACCAATACTAACAAACAGTAGCATCAGTTATGATAAGAATGAACAAACCTTAAAATTCGACCACTTTTCAATTTTCTGCAGCAGACTTTTAGAAAATTTATATCTTTTTTATTGACAACTCCGATTGAAGATCCCTCCGGTGAGAATGTTCCCTGATGTGTAGAGTACCTTCAATAAAAATTTCGTTAAGATCCAACGGTTAACGAATGAGATATCGCCTTTTTACAACAGCACTACAGAAAAATACGAACATACAAACCAAAGTCGATCTTTCTTCAATCTTCGACTAATAAAACCTTGTAAATCCCTAGATCATGAGCTCCCTGAGTTCTGATACCACCTGTAGAATCGTTTATAGCTCGAGATTTGTTAGATCTCATCTAGGAATAACAATAACAATGATAACAATATGTAGCGGAAATAATCAAAGAACAATTGTTATTGTAACAAGGTTTCTTCTTCATCATCTTCATAACAATACAATTACAAACACGATAAGCCCCAATTCTACTTGATCAAGTGTAGAACGGTTACTAATCTAACAGGAATCATAAGATCCTTGAGGCTTAACAAACACAAACCCTAGGCGTCTACTTTAGAGGACTCACGCCTAGACACACACACACACTTTCCTGGTGTTCACATCTTGACACACACTAAAACTAACGCCCTATGTCTCTTTATATAATAGAGACATTAGGGTTACAAAGGACTCATAGTATAAAATCTTCTTTGTCTTCTAAGTCCTTCATCTTTCATATATTTTGTCTTATCAACTCAAATATAAAACCCAACAATCCTCAGCGGAGGAATCTTCACCCTCTGATGCAGAAGGTGTTCTAGGCTTCTTCACCAGTCTCATTTTCTTTTTCTATTTGGGTGTTGATGAGGATGAAGCAGCTGTGGGTTTCTTCTTGGTTGGTTTTCTTTTGGTTTTGGCCAGGGATTTCTTTGAGACTTTCATGTCTCCAAATGCTTTCCAATAATCCCCTGAAAACCCCAGCTTTTTGACACATATGTGAAGTTAGTGGTACTTCATCAGCCATAGGGTGCTTGTCATATGTGGCAACTCCTATTTGAGCTCCTGTGAAGGTATGTAACTCTGCATTGATATAATCATCACCTAGAAAGTGTTCTACCACCAGTAGTATATACCTAATGTACCAAACATTTGGGCTTCTGGGTTCTTCAGTAAGTTTCTCAGAAAGATCATTGAACACATTTTTTGCAAAATTCAGTTTTACCCCCCAAATTAAGTAGTACGCCATGAGTTGTTGATCATTGTTCATTTGATCATGTGATCTATGCTTTCCTCCCAACCCTCTTACAATATGTGCCATTAACACCTTCCATGTAGGTGAAAAGTATCTAATCCTATCATGATTGGCTCTAATTAACGTAGAGGAATCAGATCTCCTATCATCAGACTCATCACCATCGACTAACCCTAGAGTGGCTAGTTTGTCTTTTACAGTCTCCATTGAAGGTTCTTTTTTAACATATGGTCCGCCACTGGCTAAGCTAGTGATAAGGGCGAACTCAGTAATGTTGAATGTGAATGTTTTGGTTCCATTGAGAACGGTGAAGGTGATGGTTTTAAGGGTAGGATCCACTTCTGAAGTGTACCAGAATTCTTGCAGATATTCTGTATAGAATTCGCTGGTTTTCTGGTGAAGGCTTTGGTAATGTCACAGTTTTGTATGAACTGTATCATGGGTTGATAGAACGGATGAGTGTTATCAAGTCTTGCATAGTAGTTTCAAGGAGATATCTTGCTACCCTTTTTCAAGAAGTCAACATTCTTTGCCCTTTTTTGCCCTAATTTTTTATTTAGGGTTCTCAGTTTCCATTTGATGAGGAATGGTTGAGGTTGTTTATGTGTTCTAAGGTGTGGTTGATGTTTCAGATGCCATTTATCTTTTGAAGTTTTGAAACTGTTCTTGTATAAGTGAAATGATGAAACTGTGTTTTGATGTTTTGAGGTTACATGAGAGTGATTCAAAGGGTTTAGGGTTTTTGTGAAGATGGTAGGTGAAAAGGCTGGGCCTCTGTAAGGTTTTCAAAGCAGTATTATTTTGAAAAAATAAAATTATTTCATATCTGCATTAAATGCCAAGTAGCGCCTATTTCGCCTAAGTGGTGACCCACTACCTTACGTGTGACAGTTGTTTCCCATATCCAAAAACAGTTACTAGACACTTTCAGAAAATATTCTTTATTAAATGAAGGAATGCTTGTTCCATATTAACTATGGTTTGCATTTAGTTACACATTTAATGTAAAATATTATCAATCAGCTTATGTGTGAAGGTTTTGTTTTATCAGGGACCACTTGAGAAATGTCCAACATACCTAGCTCAGCTACTAACCTAGTAAAACTAGGTTCAGGAAAAGGTTTAGTGAAAATATTAGCGAGTTGACAATCTGTTAGAATGAAGTGAAGTTCATTGTCAACTTTCATGATATGATCCTTGATGAAATGGTACCTGATGTCAATGTGCTTGGTTCTAGAGTGAAGAACAGGATTGTTGGAAATGGCAATCGCGTTGGTGTTGTTACAGAGGAACCTTTTCATAGTGGATCTCATAATCAACTAACTGACTTTTTATCCAGAGAACTTGAGTACCACAGCCAGCAGCAACTACATATTCAGCTTTGGCTGATGACATAGCAACAAAGTTTTGTTTCTTTGCACTCCAACAAACCAACTTTCCACCAAACATTTGACAACCCCCTGATGTACTCTTCCTATCTGTTTTGCAACCTGCATAGTCAGAGTCTGAATATGCCTTAAGATCAAATCCTGATCCTTTGGGATACCAGAGTCCTAAGCTTGGAGTTCCTTTGAGGTACCTGAAAATTATTTTTTAACATCAACAAGATGAGATTCTTTGGGGTTAGACTGGTACCTTGCACAGAGACATGTGGCGAATTGTATATTTGGATGACTCGCTGTTAAGTACATCAGGCACCCAATCATACCTCTGTACAATGTTTCATTGACAGATTTTCCTGATTCATCAGGGCCTAAATTGTTTGGGGGCAGCATGGGGCATTTGACTGATGCACAATCAGCGAGATCGTATTTCTTTAATAAATCCCTAACATATTATTCTTGACAAATGGAAATTCCTTTAGAATTTTGTTTTATTTGTAGACCTAGAAAAAATGTTAATTCACCCATCATGCTCATTTCATATTTTGTGGTCATTAATTTTGCAAAAAGTTTACAAAGTGTTTCATTTGTTGACCCAAAAATGATATCATCCACATATATCTGAACAAGTAAGACATCGCATTCCTTTTTGTAGATAAACAAGGTGTTGTCAATTGTACCTCTGATAAAATTATGTTGGATGAGAAAAGAAGAAAGAGTTTCATACCAAACCCTAGGTGCCTGTTTTAGACCATAAATGGCTTTGTCCAGTTTGTACACGTACTCATGATGATCATTGCTTTCAAAACCAGGTGGTTGTTTGACATAGACTTCTTCTTGGAGCTTTCCATTTAGGAAGGCACTCTTAACATCCATATGATAAACTTTGAAGTCTATGTATGCACCATAAGCGAGGAAGATCCTGATTGCTTCAAGTCTTGCCATCGGAGCAAATATTTCATCGTAGTCGATTCCCTCTTCTTGTCTGTACCCCTGAGCTACCGGTCTAGCCTTGTTCTTTATGATCAGCCCATTTTTATCCCGTCTGTTCCTGAAGATCCATTTTAGCCCAATAATTACCTTTCCTTTAGGTGCCGAAACCAATTTTCATACTTTATTTCTTTCGAACTGATTAAGTTCCTCTTGCATAGCTATGACCCAGTCTTCTTCTTCAAGGGCTTCTATGACCTTCTTAGGTTCTAATAAGGATTTATTTGATACCTTTTTAAGGGGTCATTTAAGCCCAAAATCGTATTAATATGATCAAATATTGCCCTAAATCGTTTCTTTTTTCATTTTAGGCACTTGGGACGAAAAATCTGGAAATCGGCACTTTTATGGCGTATTTGGACGAAAAAGTGAAGAAAACGACAAAGTCGCAAAATTCTGTCAGATATGGGAGTCTGACGGCGTCACAGCCGTCACTTGTTGCTAAAGATGATTTTTAGTGGAAAATTAACAAGAGACGCCTCAGAAGAATTCTGGAGACCTATAACCTGACGGCGTCAAGTGTAATTTGAAGATGAGAGTCACGTACAAAGTTAACAAGAGACGGCCCAGAAGATTTAACAAAGGACGATGTTAGACATCACATGACCGCGTCAGAGATCCAAAATGACGCCGTCATAACGGCGACTTGCACAAGATGAAACCCTAATTGGCGGCGAGCTGACGGCGTCAGAACCTATAAGCTGACAGCTCTGACGCCGTCAGAGTTGTAAATCTTTATATACTTTCACATGTTTTTCATAATTCGTGTAACATCTTGGAGTAGGGTTTTGTGAACGATTTTCTCAGCTATTGTATGGGTTCTACAGTCCCCAAAACACATGTTTTATTAAAGATAAGTTATCCCTTTAATCATTCAACATGTCTTTGTGTTGTTTGATTATTTGTTTATCTTTTCTTTGCTATAACATGCTAGCTTAAGTCAATTAGTGTTTGCTTAGATCTAATGAAACCTAGTTATTAAATATTGATTTGTCGTCTCTTGTTTAATTGATTGCCTCGCGTTAGGCTAAGAAAACTGGCTATTTTCATATATGTGTTAGCTTGAACGTCTTAGAAAACGCAACCATAGAGTGTACTATTAGTTTTTCTCATTGTATTTATTGCATGAATTGCGGCTTGTAGATCCTAGAAAACTTAATAGACTTTATGGGATTTAGGTGAGACTAATGTTCATAGAGTTGGGGACTTCGGCACCTCCCTACGGCCAATATTAAGGAATACAATGCTTCAATTAAAACAAGGACGTGACAATTCGACAAATCAGTAGGAGATAACTAGGGAGTAAGGAAATCTAAGTAAACACGCTTTTCCCTATCATAAGAAGTCACCAATTTACTTTTATTGTTTTTTAATTTAATTTAGTTTAATTATTAGTTTTTGGTTAGTTAACTAGTAACTAATTCCGCCCACTCTTTCAAAACCCGAGATCTTTGATTGCTTTTCATAAAACATAAAAAATACAAAAAGAATCATCCCTCACCTCTAGAACTATCTCGACATACATTTTGACCTAGCGACACTATTCCCCTAGAGAACGATCAATCCCCCGGATCTTACCTATACTACACTACAACGGTTAGGTACACTGCCTAGGAGGATTGTAAAACTCGTTGAGGTTTTTCAAAATTCAGCATCAAGTTTTTGGCGCCGCTGCCGGGGAATAGTTAATAGTTTAGGTTCAATTTCTATCTCGTTTACGTCTACTCACTAGATTCCTATCAAGTGAGATTTTTATTTTCTTTTTATTAGCTTTCTCGTAGTCTTAATGTCTTTTTTTTCGTGTTTTTGTTCGTAGAAACTTTCAACTACCTGTTCCGGCCCCATTGTGGAGGATGTGAACCCACCTAACCTTTCACCCGACCATCACTTTGGTAATAACTTTGAAATTGATGATTCGGACCATGAAAACGACTATAGCAATAGCTCTTTTTATTTTTCGGATTCCGATGAGGATTTAGGTGATGGAGAAGTTATTGATGAGATTAGAAAATAGGATGAAGTAGATCCTCTTAAATATGTTGACCCTAGGACAAGGATTGAGAAAGATAACATTTTTAACACGCAATTTCCTTGTAAAATTGGATATAGGATTTTTTATGCTTACCTTAACTCATCTTTGCCAATGAATATAATCTCCCGTGCTAATTATAATAAAATCATGGTAAAAGAGTTAGAGTATCAAGGAGATAATATAGTGGCTAGGGTTGAACCTTTCCATGTCTTTGTTGGAAGTTTTGTTTATTTGGTTGACTTTATGGTCATGGAAGACTTAGGAGATTTATTGATGACAAATTGACCCAAGTCGTATTTGGAAAACCATTTAAGAGGCTAACTAAGTTAGATGAAATACTTATGGATGGGTTAACTACATTCTCAGGTGAAGTTGATGACTTTGTTTATCGAATGCCCTGTTCGCACCCTAAGTTTAAGGATTTCACCATTGAGGCATGTAATAGATTTGCTTCGCTTTCGATTCTAAGTGAGAATGATAAAAGGAATGGACTTAGATACCCACATGAAAAGAATAAGAGATACTATAAGGGGTGTAGGGTATTCACAATGCAAGAAACACTTGTTTGGGGTAGAGATATGGATCGAATGAGATAAGAACTAGAGAGAGAAAGTGGGAACTTCTAGAGAGAGAAATACTATGTGTATATTAGCTTGAAATAATGGGAAGTTCCAACCCTTCCCTTGCAAGGGAAGGGGTATTTATACTTACTACATAATATGCCCCTAGCGGGCTGTGGAGAGAGCTGACAGAGGGTAAAGACCCGACCCACTCCACAATACTAATTAATAACTAATCTACTAATAATATTACTGATAATCCTACGAGCTATGATGTGCTAATAAGTACTCGGGGTGACCGAGTCTTCAGCTGAATATTCATATTCCTAACAATCTCCCCCTAAGGGAGGTCACCCCAGAAGTAATGTTCTGAATTTCAGCACTTCTTCCTTGGATCTTGACTTCATAGCTCGTAACCATTGATTCTTCAATATCATAGATCGTTGTGCAAACATCCGTGATCTTCAGATGACTTCTCTTTTGTCTTGGATGAACTTTGAGTAATCTTTGAAAGTATCATTCCACTTGAGTCTCCAAGTCATCTTTCAGTAGTAGGTCTCCATGTGATGAAATATACTTAGAGCCGACATGCTCACACTATATGGCGTCATGATCTTCAGCATCAGAGTTTGCGAAAGCTGTGTTGAAGGTCTTTTGGGTGATCATGACTTTGTTGAATAACAATGATGATGTAGTGTGAACATGTGGTAGAGGATTGGCATCTTTTCTGCAACCAGCTACAACAGCAACCAGCTACAGCATTCCACAGCTACAACCGCCAAAAGTTCCTGCATAAGACAATTAGCAACAAATCGACCGGTACTTACAGGTTTGGACTTCGAGATTGTTAACAGCATAGTGTGGAAACTCTCTCTAATCCTTACCAAGACCGTTCCTAATCGAAAACCCACAGAGGGCTTTTTAAGACAATGCCGTAGCATTTCAACGATTAGGTGAGTCGCTGGACATCACTCCACGACTGTAGACCGTTTGAAACCGCCGCGACCACTAAGCGTAATTCACGAGGAATTACCGAAGTGACCTGCTTTCAGGGCTGCTTGATGTTGACCCTGGCAGGAATTTCCATTCAATCATTTAGAATTACATTTGTAAAGTCTCTCATGAATGTTCTGGCAGATTGCTAAGATCTGCGTAGGACTCATAAGTTTACAACTGGTGTCCTTAATGATGAACAACCAGTGTAGAAATAATCCGTGTTCCTATGAGATCTTATTGTGAATCTCGTGGCACTAGACTCTATAGTGCATTTTGATTTAGTGAGCGGAGGCTGGAGAGGACTGCCACCTTTTCAATATCATCTAACTCGGAGTGAGAGAGACGATAGAAATGTATTGAACTCCGTGACAAATGAAACAAGAGTCCTTTGAGGGACCTTGAGTGGCTAGGGAGGGTTGTGCAGCGTATCACTGGGTCCATGATACTTTGTCTTCAATTCCAGCAATCAACTAAGTGATTCTGACAGCATATGTATTGACCCGGTTTCTGCCTAAGTTGTAAGGAGGGCTATTTCTTTTCACCCTTTATCTTTACAATTCTTTTTCATTCTTCAACCCCTTCAGTGCTTACCGAGACTTCATAACTAACACCTTGTTGGGTTTATTCCAGTGTTAGCTCCATCTCAATCGGCACTCTTCCCTTATACACATTTCTCCTTTTTAATCATACCTAAGGACTTCTACACTAACTAGTGGATTGTCCCTGGGTAGATCCCTCCAGCTCTGGCAGGATCGTGGGAACTTGAACCTAACCTAACCATCCTTATAACTCCATGCGTTAATTAAAATGGCCGGTCTTTAGTATTCATCCACGATTGCCAAACCAAATCTTTGAAAAATCTCTCAAAGTGTTCATGATTCTGAAACACATTTTTGCAAACACTTGAGAGATTTATATTTTTCAAATGCTCCCCCTCAACATGTGCTCGAGTGATAGTTTTATAAATTTGCACATGTTAGGTAGAGCTCACACTTTTTGAATTGATCCACTTTCAGTGAACATGACCGATTCGAGACACGCTTACATCACTAGTTAGACTAGCTTGAAATTATTACCCGGCCTGGTCAAGTCCACAGAAAGTTTCTCGAAATGGTACACTCTACTCAGATACATCTTTTTCGAGACACGCTTACATCACTGGTTAGACCAGCTTGAAATTATTACCCGGCCAAGACGTATCCTTTCGATTGATGACAGTTCAAGTTTCGTGAATTCATTGGTTAATTCTGAGTCACGGTCACATGAGATGCCAAATCCTTTGCTCCCCCTCAATAAGTGCATTGACGTACAACTGAGCACTTATGGGAGAGTTAACTTCCTTCTCCAAAACATTTTTCTCCCCCTCAATATGTGCCTTGATATACAAAATGGTTTAGCACATACGGGAGAGCTTATATTTACTTCCAAATCATCACATTTTATCAGAATTTCATATTTAAATCACATTCTCTCCCCCGATCAAAAATTTCAAACCATTTGAGATTTGTTATCCCAATTGATTTAAATAAGTTTAGAAAATTTGGGAGAAAATGTGGTCAGGTTTAAATGTATTCTGATTTAGGAGCATACTATGCTCCCCCTTATACCACGAGAGAGTGTCACTGCTGATGTTGCACAAATTTGGCAAGGTGTCAGAAATTTGAACAAGTACTCTCCCCCTTAATTAATGACCCGTTTTCTATTAAAAGAGTTGTAGTCATTCAATTAAGCGACGAATATTTGTGAAAATTTAACTTCAATTTACCACCTTGTGTAACATCAAGACTCTCTTGAAGAATCAAACAAGATAAAGAGTTTGATGAAAAGAAGACTTCTCTTCTTATATACGAAGTGATGCACTGAAACGTACATCAAGTCGGTGAAACATGGATATAAAGTAATCCATGCCCAGGTGAACATCACCCAGTTGGAGGAACAGCCGTCTTTTTGGCGACGTGCTTTCCCTAGTGTATAACGCGGGTTGCAGTATGAAGTAACTGCAAGCCATTAAGACATGTTTTAACTGATTAGTATAACTTCTGCTCGAGCTTCATTTAAAGATCCGTGTCATTGTTGAATGACATTTCTAGATCCGTAAATGTTATTGATAAACAGAAGACATGCCTAGGTAGGACTATTTTTGGTATTTTCTGATTTTTCGATTTTTATGGTTTTTATAGGTTTTATATTTTTGTATTTTCTTTTTGATTTAAGATATATACAACTATGTACAAGGATATAAGAAGACAATCCTTTACTCCTCCTTTTCCTCCTGAAGACACTTGAGGGTTTCAGGTGTCATGCTCTTCATGCCAAGGCGTGGGAGAATAAACTGAAACCTTTCTCTTGGGAGGGCCTTGGTGAAGATGTCAGCTAACTGATACTCTGTCCTCACGAAGTATAGTTCCACAATTCCTTTTTCCACCTGTTCCCTGATGAAGTGATGCCTGATGTCGATGTGTTTAGACCTGGATTGCTGAACATTGTTACAACAAAGAGCAATGGCGCTTTTGTTGTCACAATATAGGGGAATTTTGTTGTATGTGAATCCATAGTCTGAAAGTTGTGATCGCATCCAAAGGATTTGTGCACAGCAAGCAGACATGGCAATGTACTCAGCTTCAGTAGATGATATGGAAGTACTCATCTGCTTCTTAGAAGACCAACTAACCAACTTTTCCCCTAAAAACTGAGCTCCTCCTGAAGTACTGCGACGAGTGTCTTGACATCCCGCATGATCAGCATCCGCATAAGCAGTTAACTCCATTGCTGTGTCCTTAGGATACCAGAGACCCATATGAACTGT
Source organism: Artemisia tridentata subsp. tridentata (assembly GCA_021014915.2). Lineage (NCBI taxonomy): Eukaryota > Viridiplantae > Streptophyta > Magnoliopsida > Asterales > Asteraceae > Artemisia > Artemisia tridentata. The sequence goes on along the minus strand of CP139507.1, from coordinate 120,890,764 downwards.
GCCTTGAAGATATCGAAAGATCCTTTTCACTGCTTCAACATGCTTCTTGGTTGGCCTGGATTGATACCGAGCACACATACACACAGCAAACAGAAGATCTGGTCTGCTAGCCGTGATGTACATCAAAGATCCAATCATGCTTCGATACTTTGTTATATCCACTGGAATCCCTGAAGGATCTTCATCCAGCTTTGTTCTGTCAACCATGGGAGTGTCAACATGTTCACTTGAATTGAATCCAAACTTTTTCAAGATCTCGTTGGCGTATTTGGATTGATTAATGAATATGCCTCCGGGACTTTGAGAAACTTGTAATCCTAAGAAGAATGACATTTGTCCCATCATGGACATTTGGAACTTGGAATTCATCTCCTTTGAAAAACTATCACATTCACTAGGATCTGTTGAAGCAAAGATGATATCATCTACATAAATCTGAACTAGTAGTAGATGGTTTCTTGACTTCCTGGTGAATAGTGTGGGATCAACAACACCCTTGGAGAATCCGTTCACTAGGAGGAACTTGGACAATGTATCGTACCATGCCCTTGGCGCCTGTTTTAACCCATAAAGAGCCTTCTTCAAGCGGTAAACATGAGTAGGATGTTCAGCATCCACGAATCCTTTGGGTTGACTCACATAAACTTCTTCCTTTAATTCACCATTCAAGAATGCCGTTTTGACATCCATCTGGTAGACTATCATATTTCGACTAGCAGCATTTGCCAGGAAGATTCTTATAGCTTCAATTCTAGCAACCGGAGCAAACGATTCTTCAAAATCAATGCCCTCTTCTTGTCTGAATCCTTTAGCAACTAGCCGTGCCTTGTTCTTTAACACATCACCATACACATCAAGCTTCACTTTGAAGATCCACTTTAAAGCAATGATCATTGCAAGCTCTGAAGGAGGCACTAATTCCCATACTTCAAGTCGATCAAATTCATGGATTTCATCCTGCATAGCCTGGAACCAGCAATCTTTAGTCATTGCTTCTTTGGCATCTTTTGGTTCGACTTTGGACAGTACAGAATTGAAAAAGCACCATAGTGCATCAGTGGCTAGTTGATTACGTGTGGATACTGGACGTGAGGGATTGCCTATGATGTTGTCGATTGGATGATCACTGGTCCATTTTCTGAGATGGTCGTGAGGTTGAGGGTTTTGAACAGATGTAGCAGTGCTGTGTTCTTCAAGAGAGGATGTGTCTGATGAATGTTCAGGAGCAAATATGTTTTCAAAAGGAACCTCATCAACAGGAGCAAAAGGATTAACTTCCAAAGAATGGTTATCTGCAGATTCTTGTAGTACTGGAGAGGATTGAGTATTTGATGATGAAGGCGATTGACTGGCAGCTGGAGCATTGAGACTGACTGATACTGAAGCTGTTGGGTTTTCTGTGCCTTGCGGAGCTTGAGCCTCTGCCATAGGAAGTACCGCTGGTTCACTTGGGATGGTTTCATTCGATGGCTCAAAGTATTCATCAAACATAGGATCAAATAACTTCTTCAACTCCTCACATGTAGGTGGTACAAAAGAATCCGCAGGCGTGGAATTCTGTACAAGTCCTGAACTAATGGGTCCAGGTGTCAAAAGTTTAAGATCGGGTCCAGAACTAATTTTTCCTGAAGCAAGTTGCTCACTCAGCTCATCAAACGTGACATGAATGGTTTCCATGATTTTACGGGTTCTCTTATTATAGATTCTATACCCTTTACTGTCTGGTGCATATCCAACAAAAATACCTACGTCTGCTTTAGCCCTTAACTTTCCCAAGTCTTGACTATCATTAGTAGGATAGCAAAGTGCGCCAAACACACGGAGAAAGGAAAGATCTGGTTTCTTGTTATGAATTAACTCGTAGGGAGTCTTTTCATGAACAGGATGAATTAGAGATCGGTTTTGGGTAAAACAAGCTGTTGCTATAGCCTCTGCCCAGAGAAACATCGGTGCCTTTGAAAATATAAGCATGGTTCTTGCAGCTTCCACCAGAGTACGGTTCCTTCGTTCGACAACACCGTTCTGTTGAGGAGTGCGAGGGATACTTTTCTGATGCGTGATGCCAATACTTTCATAGAAATTGCGGAGTTGTTGGTTAACAAACTCAGTACCATTATCAGTGCGGATGATTCTGACAGTTTTATCGAGCCTTACTTGTAGCTGTTTTATCAGTTTAATGATAACCTCTGGAGTTTCATCCTTGGTTCTCAAAAACTTTACCCATGTGAACCGAGAATAATCATCTACTATCACCAGAACGTACTTCTTTCCATTTATGGTTTGTATTCTCATTGGACCGCACAAGTCCATGTGGAGGGTATGAAGAACTTCCAAGTTGGTGTTAATGGTTTTAGGCTTGTGGGTTTGTTTCTTGCTTTTGCCCAGTTGACATGCAGAGCAGAGATGATCTTTCTCATATTTTAGTCTGGGCATCCCTCTAACAAGATCTTTAAGGGAAAGATTATTTATGGTACCGAAGTTCAAGTGGTTCAAACGACGATGCCACAGCCATGATTTTGTTTTAGAGGCTTTAGAAAGCAAGCATATGGGAGAGGACTTCAACATTTCTTCAATCGATATGGTGTATAGATTGGTGCCCCGACTGCCCTTGAGGAGATCTATACCATCCAATTCTCTGACGAAACATGTATGTTTTCTGAAAGCCACTTCCAGATCTGAATCACAGAATTGACCCACAGAAAACAGATTGTGCCCTAATCCTTCCACATAATATACCCTTGAGATTACACTGTCACCAAACACATAATCTCCATAACCCATAATAGCACCAAAGTGGTCGTTCCCGAATCTAACTGTCCCGATAAACTTTTTCACGACGTTCTTGAGCCGCGAGCGATCCCCAGTCATATGTTTTGAGCAGCCTGAGTCCAAATACCACAGGACGATTTGTACGACCTGCATTTGAAACCAGACAACAATGGATAACTGAAAAATGTGGATCCCCACGTGCAATTGGGGTCCGTTTGGTCAGCACACAAATATTCCGGAACCACAGAGTTCGCAGATGCTACTGTCTTTACAGTGGAGACAGTACTAGAGGCAGGACAAGACCTATGTGGAAGGCATTGTGACCCTAAAGGCAATATTCTACCAGTTGGTCTCCATTCCTTAACCTTCACAATTTTATGCTTATTCATTTTAGGTAATGAGCACTGTTTTCCTAAATTGAATTTCCTTCCAGTGGGTCTCCATTGATAGCCTACGCTAGCAAATGTTTTTCCTGTTGCTTTCCAAACTTTCTTGCATGTTTCAGTTATCCTAACATTCTTAACATGGGGTGAAGCAGAAGACATCAAGAAAGACACAACACACTCATCATGATTAGCAGAAATTAAACAATTGTCGCATGTTTTACAGATAGCATTAGAATTCGAATTAATTACAGTACTTTTGATACTAGAATCAACACGATTCATCCTACTCATTGCAAACTTATTGTTCCTAGGTTGGGCTTCTACTTTCTTCAAGTGATCATTCTTAGCTGGCGTAGTCCTATCCTTTCTTGCATTTCCTCTAGACCTTGACCCGCTAGCTTGGGTGTCACTTTTTACTCCTGTAGAAACATTGAGGGGAACATTAGTTTGTTTTTCTGTCACATGCCTTCCTGATAATGATGTGTTGGGTTCTGATGTTTTAGGTGGTAGATCAAATGCTACATGCTTGTTCTTAACAGTGGATGATGATGAAACAAGTCTATCTCTATGGCTGTTAAACTTAGGAACTGAGCCTATGGCATATTCTAAGTTTTCCTGAATCCTTTTCGTGAGATTACAAGCATAAACAACAGCCCTATCAAGTGGCTTATCAGTTCTATCCTCTTCAACTACCTCACGAAGTGTGTCAAGGCCCTCTATAAGATGATCGAGATATGTTTGATGGGCAAAGCTGTTATTTCTAAGGTTAAATGGAATGCGCCCAACATCAACATCATACTTTTTACTAGCAGCAGCCTTTGGTGCATCACAATTACAAGTGGTGCATAGCATTTTACCTTTCACTTGAGCCTTAAGATTCTCAATTTCATTTGTCAAAGAAGTTATTTGATCATTGTGATTGCTTCTTGTAACTTTTATGGAATCATATAACTCTTTGAAATGTTGTTTGACCTTAGAATTTTCTTCTCGATAACACTCATTTTCATGATGCAACTTATTTATGGTGTTTTGATATTGAAAATTCTGAGAATCTGAAGGCGAAGGTTTATTGGTGCCATACACATCACACTTGTTGGATTTCAATTGGGTAATATGGGCCCTCAGCAGTCGAATCGTGTTCGTGTGAGCTTGAATTTTTTCATCTCGTTTGCTTAATTCAAAATAAGTATCAAATTCAGGAGCATCCAAGGATGTCTTGTCATTTGATATTTTGAGTTTTTCATTTAACTGTTGATGTTTCATTTGCAAATTTATATAATCAACTTCAAGTTTTGAAAAACGTTTAACCATATTATCATGGTCATCATTTTGAATTTTGTCAAGCAATTTTAAATTCTCCCCCTCAAGCTCAACAACACAATTCTGGGTGACATTTAACGCAATAGCATACTCATTAAATTGACATGCAGACAATGCAGAATCAGTAGCGGTGTAAAATACATCTTGTGCAATACATTTAGCAATCAAGTTGTCATTAGCGATGAGTATGTTTTTTCTTTCAATCTCACGACTCTTAAGTTCTATTGCATATTCATTCACCTCATTTTCCATGTCTTTAAACACTACTTCCATTTCTTTTATTTCGGCTTTAAGGGCAGTTTGCAACCCTTCAAAATGTTCTTTAAGTAGTTTAAAGAATGGCATGACCTCAGTTAAGTAACACCTTTTTGCATGTTCAAAACACCTTTCCCCCTCAGTAATGCCAGTGGGTGTAATTCTCTTCTTACATGTTTTATCGAAATCAGCAAACAGTTGCCAAAGCACATATAAGCTAATAAAGGTTTTGCATTCAGTGGGAAGAGACAAAGGCACCAAATTCCTAGGTGTATTGGGAGGATACACTGTTATGGACGCAACTTTTCTAATGAGGGGGGTGTTGGCCTTAAGTTTTTCTACCTTAAGTTTTTCATTATCTTGTTTCCAGAATATCTGTTCAGGTGTTAACTTCTTTTGAGGAGCAAACACAGTCAAACGATTTTCCTCACTATAGTTATGGGGCTTGATTATTATTCGTCTGGCTATGCACTCGGGATCCCTCATTTTCTCATTCATTCTTTCCTTTGTTCTCTCACTCATCTCCTCCTCCTCTTTAGTGTATATAAGCTCAGGTGGGTCATGATTAGGCATAAACATCACATTGGAATCATTTAATGCAGGTTGGGCTATCTTAGCAATCTCATGAATAGCTAATTTAGATCTACCTACATTGCTTTCACTATGCTTGTCACTTAACTTTCTGTGCTTATACATCATTTGGGCAGTCTGTCTGGTTTGGTCTTGTGTGTACAACTTATCTTCAAGCTTATTTTTTAACGTCTTAAGTCTAGAGAAATCATTTAAAAGTGTTGTTTCTTTTTCTTTGAATTCTAGCTTAAGTGTAGTTATACACTTTTGTGCTTCCTGTTTCTGTTTGACAGACTGTTCTAGCTGGCTTTTCAAAGAACTCAACTCTAATTTTAATGTTTCTTCTCTTACTCTAGACTCTTTAATAAGTGTACTCATTTGACCTTCTAATTTCTGCTCACGTTCATTAAGCTTAAACTTAGCACGCTGTTCATACATAGCCACTTGTTCTTTATAAATGTTTAGTCTAGTGATCACGTTATCATCAGGGACAGGCAATTTGTTCTCATGGCACTCACATGCATTATCTATATTACACGCATTATCTAAGGCACATACATTACTTATAACACAAACATCATTATTGACAAAAGATTCACCATTTGGTACATCAGGCGAGTTGTTGTGATTCAAATACTGTTCATATGAAATAATATTGCTATTTTCCATGTCAACATTACTTGTGTCAGAAACATCTGCCTGATGTACTTCTTTGGGATTCTTTTGTCCCTCGACTATATTATATGTGTCATAAATTTTTAGTACCTCAGATATCACGGATGCATTAGAAGGACCAGCTTGACGAGGAGATGAGACCAGGGAAGACAAGTTAGCCATGAAGATTGTTTGAGCCGTAGGTTCATCATCTACATCAGAGTCAAATGCATCACAATCATCTGCCTTGAAGATGTTAGGATCATTAAGTGCTAGATCCTGAACTGGTTGCTCATCTACATCTTCATCAAAAGTATTTCCCCCATCACCTGCCAAGAACAATAACTCTTCCTCATCCAATAAAGCTTCATTCTCTTGAGCTTGCATTAACAGCATCTTGTCTTTGAAGTAATCTGAGTTCTGAGGACGTTTAGGTTGATTGCAATTTCTAGCAATGTGTCCAAGCCCCCCACAATTATAACACTTGATCTGTTTCCCTTGACCCTGATTGGCATTCCCTGCTCTATTCTGCACATAACCTCGACCCATGTTTCTTCCAGCTCTCCCTTGCACATTCTGAACCACAATTTTCCCATCCTCCACCATTGCTAGATTGCGTGGGTTGGATGAATTCCTTAACTGATTGTTGGTCTGAGGGAGTGATGCTTGAAACTGTTGAACCAGTAATGATACTTGATTGGTGAGGTTGTCAATCATTTTGTCGGTCTGAGAGTAGCCTGAGTCAAGTTGAGAAATCATAGCAGGTACTGGTGAGTGAAGTTGATGATAGCTTGGGTTGGATGATGATTGGGTCGTTGGTAGAACATTTGTCATGAACGCCAGTGGATCATTTGTAGTTGAAGGATTTAGCTTTTCTCTCAGTACCCGATCGTAGACAACATGCTTCTCATGTTGTTGCAGATAGGCATACAGCTGTTCATAGTTGGTATCCCTTAAACCTTTGTTGAGTTTGACAGCAGTAACAAATCTGTACCATTCAGGAGTCATGTTGTTCACAAACTTTGAGTTTAGTTGGATATTGGGCATAGTCATTCTGATCATCCTCATATCATTCACCAACTTATGAAATCTCACATAGTAGTCTGTGATATTCTCTCCTGGGTTCATTTTAAAATGCTCGAACTCATCATACAGCTGTGACTCACGATCTTCCTTTGTGAGTTCTGACCCTGCCAACAACATTTTAACGTTGTCCCACACAGCTTTGGCTTCAGTGTTGAAATTGATGAGCTTGTATACATCCTTTGGTAGACCTTGAATGACAATGTTTGAAGCTCTAATGTCAGCATCATACCTCTTCTTTTCTTCTTCATTAAGATCATTGTAGTTTCTAGGTCTGTCGATGCCCCAAGTTACAGTCCCATCTTCACCAGTTGTAACAACATCTCTGGTGGTACACATCTGATATGGTCCTTCGTCAATTGACTTAAGAATGTTAACTCCATTATCTTTTCCCAAGCAGTAAAGTCTTATCCGTTGTGCCCAAGACTCATAATCCGTCCTATCTAGCATAGGTGGACGAGTGTCAGATCCTGCTGCTTGAATATCTTCTGATGATGTGCTTGATGTGGTAGCCATAGTAACTACGGGATTTTACAGATCTTGTGATTTAACCGAGAAATCGAATCTTTCGCGGGAATTTCTAAAATCACCAAGACACAAACCGCATACACGCCTCAGAGACAAACCGCGTAGACACAAACCGCATACACGCCGCAGAGACAAACCGCGTGGACAAACAGCACAGACAATCAGTCTAGACAAACCGCATACGCACCGCAGAGACAAACCGCGTAGACACAAACCGCATACACGCCGCAGAGACAAACCGCGTGGACAAACAGCACAGATAATCAGTCTAGACAAACAGCATACACGCCGCAGAGACAAACCGCGTAGACACAAACCGCATACACGCCTCAGAGACAAACCGCGTAGACACAAACCGAATACACGCTGCAGAGACAAACCGCGTAGACACAAACCGCATACACGCCTAAGAGACAAACCGCGTAGACACAAACTGCCAAACACGTCGCTTTCAATGCTTTTTGTCCTTTTGTCTAAACTAGTAATAAGACAAACCGCGTCTTCAAAATGACACAAACCGCGTCCAAGAACTTGTCCAAGGTACACAAACCGCAGCGAAGAACACTTGAATAAACACCCACGAATCACCCAAAATCACCACACAAGTCTTAAATCTGTGAATTTAACCACCAAATACTACTCTTATACTTTTCCTAAGCTAGAAAGTACAAGGTATAACAACTTCTAATCACTAAACAAGGCACAAAATGAAATTTTTGTTACTTTTCTATTCGAACTAAATAACCCCAAAAACTAAGCAAATCCGTGAATACCAACTCTCATGGACCTAACCATGGCTCTTGATACCAATTGTAGGGTATTCACAATGCAAGAAACACTTGTTTGGGGTAGAGATATGGATCGAATGAGATAAGAACTAGAGAGAGAAAGTGGGAACTTAGAGAGAGAAATACTATGTGTATATTAGCTTGAAATAATGGGAAGTTCCAACCCTTCCCTTGCAAGGGAAGGGGTATTTATACTTACTACATAATATGCCCCAAGCGGGCTGTGGAGAGAGCTGACAGAGGGTAAAGACCCGACCCACTCGACAATACTAATTAATAACTAATCTACTAATAATATTACTGATAATCCTATGAGCTATGATGTGCTAATAAGTACTCGGGGTGACCGAGTCTTCAGCTGAATATTCATATTCCTAACAAGGGGTGTTTAAAGTTGAATGATGAATATAAGAATGATGATGCGACTATTAGATGTCTCACACTTGGATATGTGAGCATTGACGATAATAGATAAGGCCATGACTTTGAGTCTAGCTACAAGACTCGTCAATAAAGAAAAGCGCTTCTTGGGAGGCAACCCAAGCTTTTTAATTGTTTGCTTGTTTCATTTTTATTTTGTTTGATTTCATATATATGTTTCATCATTATTGCTTAATCTTTCATGTTCCGAATATAATTTGTGAAAATGCTTTATTTTGTTTTTAACCTCGTCTTAATTGCATATAAAGATATTTTATAAAAAGATAAGTGTAGGGAAGATCATATTTGTTTAAAGAACGAATTTGAACATGAAAGTTAACAATTAATGATTAGCATATATATTTATGTGTTTGTTTGAGTTAAATGCTTGTATCGAGTCACAATGAATGTTTTACAGAATTTCCAGGTTTTAAAAATTAGATTTTTCCAGAAAGAAAATGTAAAAATACTGTCAGGTCAATCCTGACGGCGTCAGGGTTTACAACCCGACGGCGTCAGACACTGTAGCAGCACAGTTTTCCAGATTTTTTTTTTCTCCTGTAACTTAATTTTGGAAAATTTCCATAATTTTTAAATTTCCAAGAATCTATAAACATTTATTTTGCAAGCATTATATCTTATTTGCTTTATAGGATTTAGTTTTTATATATATAGTATTTACCGACGATTTTACGCGAGGTTTTGTGTTTCGTTTTCTTAGTGATTTACAAGTTACATTGGACAAGAAAATAAACTTCAGTACGTGCACATCTTTTTGTTTTCTTGGAGGAGGATTTAACCATGTTTCGTATCGTCAATGCTGAGAAAATCAGGGGAGTATTAGTTTCTCTCATCTATTTTATTTTTCCCTTTATCATAACTTTGGTATTTTTCAAGAACATTGGGGATAATGTTCTATTTAAGTGTAGGGAGGGTAAAATGAGAAACCTTAGAAACTATAACTTCACTTGATTTTTGTTTTGTTTTAGAGTAAATGTGTAATAAACTAAAAGAGATACTTGTTAGGGTGATTTTAGCACCAAATTTAATTTTTTTTACAACATATAGGAGTGAAACCTTAGTTTTAATAAGCGTCTCATGGAAAAGAATTATATAGCTAGCACAAAAACCCTTCCACTCAAAAATTTCTACCCAAAAAATGTGAGGTTCGCCTTTAGATCGATAGGAAAAAACATTCACCTTTAATGTTTATGAATGTACCAGTAGTATATAGATTCTAGAACTTGCGTTTTTGATGCTCCCGAGATCGCTAGTGAGACTACATTCGTGTAGTTAGGATTAACTAAATGATAAGAGGCATTAGGATAACCCTTGTTTTAAACCTGTTTTATACGTTGGCTTCATTGGTCAAGTAATTTTCCCACACCCTTGCGATGTACTCATTTTTAGTATACAATACCCCTAGTACACCCCTCAGAGCCTATCCTTTTCGCGGTTCTCGTGATATTTTGGTGGATTCCAAAATATTAATGAAGAGCATTGTTTACAATCCACCCCCAAATATACACCCAAATCGGCTTAGCCTTCCTTGTATGCACTCATCTTTAGTGCATTATTGTTATTTGTTAAACCCTTTGTTAATTGTCTAATTGGTTACATGGTTGCTAAGTCGAGCCATATCTTGTAAATACAGTTTTGGGACGATTGGGACTCATGGGTAAAGTACTAGTTATTATGGAGTAATGGGGAAGAAAGTCATTGTTATTACCCCCATATGTGCGTTAATGTTTAAAGTACTCCACGTGTTTTGATTTTCTTAATTCGGGTCATTAGTTAGTTATGTATAAAGTATGTAAAAGTTTAAGTGTAGGGAGGTTGTGAGATCCCTTGTAATGATGTATTATTTTGGATGGTAGGGCAAGAGTGTATGAAAAAAAAATCAAAAAAATGAAATTAAAGAGAGAAAATGACAAGAGAAAAAACATACGGACTATGATGCGTGCGTATATCGTTGTAGGTATAGATTATTTTATCAAGTTTTAAATTTATATTTAGCCGACTTAACCTATAACACACACTAACGAGCAGTGTACCCTATCAATGTAGCCTAGTTGGTAAGTAGAGTGTCGAACACTAAGAGTGGAACGTTAACGCCTAAGTATCTATCAGTATTTTAATCCTTAGTTAGTTCTAATAACCTAATCTAACACAAGGGGGGTTTTCAGCCTGAGAGACTGGCACGATGTGTAGATTAAGTAAAACTAATTAAAAGTAAAAAAAGAAAAGAGGCAAATGGCACACACGTACACAGATAGAAAACAGATACATATAAGAGGTCTAGCAGATAGTAGGAAGATTTGTCACCCGTTTAATTGCTTAGCTGTATAAGATGAGTACTAAAATCTATTCTCTCTCAGTGGAATCTTAGTATATGCGTACAACTTAATGATTACTAGGTTTATGTATTATTTATCCCTTTTACAGGCTTACATTAACTATGCAAACAATGTTAATGAAGTAATTGTGCGAGCCTATGTCGACAAGGCACGATAAACTCAATATGTAATCAAAACATATGCATAAGAAACCAATAAAACATCAAATACTCTTTATAAAATCTGGAAACAATTAAGTCCGATCAAAGAGTGAAAAAGACGCTAACTCAACGATTAACAGATTGCTAATACAAGTAAAAGAATCTTCCTATGAATTAAAGTACTAGCAGGACCTTCTTACTGCATTGAATTCTTCCTTTAGGTTGTGTCTTGTGCTGCCAATTCATCTCTTCTGTGGTATTTTCTGTGTATTCTTCTTGGTAAATTGTGTATGTCGAATGTAGCTGTCGAATGGGATATTTATACTTTCTGTCAGCAGGATCGATACGACGTATCTATGGAGTCGATACGGCGTATCTAGGTAACTTCGCTTGGGGTCCAAGATTATTATATTTAGAAATACTCGTACACCGCCATATGATACGGCGTACCTTCAATCTTCATGCGGCGCATGTTCTTCAGTATCTTGGATTATCTAGTGAAGTCTTGAGATTGATACGCCGCATATCTAGAATGTCATGCGGCGCATCTGGAGTCAAACAAGTCAGATCTTCTCGTTGACCAAGGTTTCATATATGGCGTATGGGATAAGTCCATACGGCGTATGCTTCAAAGTCAGGCAATGGTCTTCATAGTCGTCTAAGTTTTGGTGTTCGGCATATCTGTCTAGAATGATACGGCGTATCTTCCTTTAGTTCAGTAGACTTTTCCAACTTGATCCATTTTGCTCCAATTTACGTCCAAAATAGCTAACTTTCACCAAATGCTTGTTTATAACTGAGAATTACAAAAGTAAGCGATTAAGTATCAATTCTCATATAAAATAATATAAAACAAGCGATAAACATAGGATAAATGATGTCAATAAAATGTTGTTATTTGATATCATCAAATATCCCCCCACTTGAACTTTACTTGTCCCCAAGTAAACCTTAAATTAAACTTATGAAAATGTATCCTAAAACATGGTCCAGGATTTATATTTATAGTTTAAGCATTCATTCGTTTTAATCATAATTGCACAACCAAACACCTCACGAAATAGGAAAATGAAATCACTCAAATCACTCAACTAATCTATGTGGTAACATTTAAGTAATTCGCTCAATTGCTCGGTCGTGACGAATATTCTATCATAAGCTTGGCAAGGATACACATCTCCACCACTAAAGCTAAGGAGTGACAAGTCTAAAGCGGTAAATTGGGTTATGATAAGGCTTAAGGGTTAAACCAGGCTTTGTTTAAACATCTCCTGCACAAACTTAGTAGATCGCTGGCGCGAGCCCTTGATTCCTCAAACAACGGATGGTCACTAGTGTGTACCTCGGTTCGCTGGCACGTTATTTTCATAACGGATGGTCACCAAGACACAATCTAGATCGCTGGCGCGTCATTCGATTAGTCTAAAACTCGGATGGTCACTACCTTATTCACGCACTTGACATTCTTACTAAGCCATTACCATATTCGGATGCTCGAAAGCTAACAACGAATACAGTAACTTGGTAAAGGGTAGGGATAAAACATTGGGAAAATACATAAATTGGTGTAAAATAAAATAAACATGTAGATTAAGTCCTAACAAGTGTGGTTAATTACTTCCCAACCATCCCATGAAGAAGACACAAATCATAGACTAACTCACGCTTTAACACGGAAACTCACGCTTTAGTAGGTAAACACGAATTAGACTCAATGAAATCTTAATCAAAGAATAAACCTTAGTTGGCGTTCCCCTAACGGCCAACCCCCTTGCAATCCATAAATATAATACAACAAGCAGTAGCGATATCTCTACTAGTACATAACTTTACATAGTTAGTTTATACTCACGTACCAACATCTTCTTTCTTTTTCTTTTCCATTTTTTCAATTTTTTTAAACATCAAATACTAAGTGGTGTAAAATTTCACCACATCACCATCACAATAAATCTGGATAATTTATCTCCATATTTTTCATAACTTCAGACATAAAAGTAATAGTGAAAATAGTAAACATACGAAAATCAAAAATACAATATCTACTTTCACTTCCCATTGCATTGTGAAATTCCCGACCTAACCAAAGATAATAATTTACGCACACGAACACAGGAAACGCAGGGAACACACATTTTTACCAAAAGCAACTAACCACAGACTTAAATCTACAGGGTAGGCTAAGGTGTAAGGGTGTAATGAAACATTTAAATTGGTGTAAGAAATGAAAGGAATGGCTCTGAGGGTTTTTCAAGGGGTATATTACTCTAAAATGAGAGTAACAAAAGGGTTTATATGGGGGTTAACTAACCAGTGTAGTTAGTTAATAACACATAACATATAAAGGCTATTTGGGTGTAATCCTAGAAATTTACCTAGTTAGACAAGTCACTCCAATTATATTAATAATACTCATTATGGTGATCTCGAATAGTATACAAGCCAAGTTCTAAAGTTTACTACAAGTCACCGACACACTCATATTTTTGTGGAATTTGGGTAAAATAGGGGAAACTGAATAGGCTTAATTCTCACAATTTGGAAATAAGGTTTATGTGTGCGGTCATGCAACTTAGATTTAACAAAAACATGCTAGAAAAATTTTAAATTTCGGTATATTAAGCACATATTAAGCATATTTTTGAAAAATAAGGACAAGTAAATGTTTTAATTCTCCATCCCCCCACTTAAGATAAACAACGCCCTCGTTGTTTAAAATGAAATTAAAAATGGGAAATAAAAAGAATTAGAATGGAAAAATCCCCTGAGATTTGCTCGGTATGATCCTCCTTTATGCGTTTGTGAGCAACTTTTTATTTTCTATGTGTATAATGCCGTCTGAATGCCAGCATGGCTACAACACATAGAAAATACAGAATGTATGTAAACCACCACTTTCTTGTAAACAACCTGTGTTAATAACATGAAAATCACAGGTAATGCAAATCTTGTTAATCGATGGTTAGTAAAAATAATCCTAAAAATTAAAAAAAAAAAAAAAAAAACTGGAAATTTATCAGGTCAGTCGATACGCCGCATCCATGGGATGGGATGCGCCGCATCGAGCCTAGAATAAAATACGAGTCAGAAATTTGATACGACGTATCCTTAAACTTGGATGCGCCGCATATAAGCAACTGACATAATGTTTAAAGTGCAGAAAACAAAGTAAAATGTAGAAAAATAAAAGGATAGATACGACCAGTACAGTCGATACGCCACATCCTTTTTATGGGATGCGTTGTATTGATGTCCAGGTCTGACAGACTCGATAACAAAAAACAGTAAAGATAAATTCGGGTTGTCTCCTGGTAAGCACTTTTCTTTATTACAGAGTCTTCAAGTTAGACTCATCTTCAGCTTCTATTACATTGTATCATTGACGAGATCCTCCATTTCCATCTCTTTCATGATTCCTTCTTTAAACAACCAAATATTCTTTCCACTTATTGGCACGTCTTCAATATTAATGCGCTTCATTCGAACGTGGCACCTATCATCATAAATTTCATATCTTTTAAGTATAAAGGTTTCCACCTTCATTATATGGGGCTCATATCGAGCTCCTTCTTGTTGACACTTTAATCTTTCTTCATCTTCGAATTCTTCTTTGTACCATGTGTCGTCACTAGAGCTCAATTCATACCCTTCATTGATCTTTTCCTTAATGCGATTAAGCATCTTTCTTTGAACGTTCTTCATGTTGTCCCATCCTTTACAATACTTCATTATCAAGTTTCTTAGTTCTTCACGGAATAGGACTTCGAACCTTATTTCATCAACGTTAAAAGACCCATTCATACCTAATTCTTTGAAAAGATCGTTCTTCCATGCATTGTCTTTGTTGTCAATTAATTTTGCTAGTTCTAGCCATCTTGGTTTCTCATCACTAAGTTCACATTTGCCCTTTAACTGTGGATTATTCTCATCATGCCATGCCTTGTTATTACAAGGCCAATAGCTGCTCCAAGTATCATTACGTGATGTTTTCTCTTTTCTTTTATTCCACCAATAATCTTCTAACTTCGTTATGAGTTCACAATCGAGTTTATGATAATTCCCGAAACATCTCTCTAACCAAAGGAAAAAGTCTGCTCCTCGGGCATCTTGACGGGAGCATTCTGAGTCCACCCAGATGATTGAAGAAATATGGACTAGAAAAAAAGATACTACTACAAAGACCATTACTCCCATGCTCTTGTGGTACTTCCAACATCGCCTTTTTCTGTAAAGCTTTATTCATCAGATCTCCATCTTCTAGGCCTTCATACCATTCGTAACTTTGGCAACAAGTCAAATATCCGATATCGTTAATTTCAAGAAGATTTCCTCTATTGCCGCGATTCTCGGTCTTCCAATTGCAAGTTGGCCATTCAATATCTCCATTTTTAAACCGAAACGGTTGGCATGTATGGTTTATTTCGGGTATAGGCTCTTCCCAAATCCCATGTTCGAGCCAAGGTTTATTTTTCACCCATGGTACTTGATCATTCCATTCATAGTACCATGCATCTTTAAATTCATCATAGGTCTTGAATCTAGGTAAATCTCTTGTAAGTACATCACTGTCAATTTGAAGAAGATAGTTAAATTATTTGGACTCCTTACATAGGGGTGTTTCATAGTCAAACACATCTACATCAATGTTAAATAGTCCAGCTATATCTTCGTCATAGGTATAGTCATCATTGTTTGAAGATTCATCACTAGTCTCGACCTCCTCATCTTCTATTCTCATCCAATAAAGCCATAGTACATTCTTAGTGGCTTGATCCATCGTCTTATGGTTGTTGAACTTTCGAGCCAACCACCAAGAAAAATCAACGTCATTTGGATCATAATTAACATCAAAGCTAGTTCCGCCTATCAGCTTTCTTTTAAACTCCATAAATTCTTCGAATTGCTGCTTAAAGCAACGAGATAACCATGTAGTAACCACTCTTCTTACTTCATCCTTAGGAACGAGCTTATGGTTTCCATACTTAATGTCAAGCCACTGCTCTACGGAGATATCCATAAATCTTACCAACCTATTATTGAGCAAAATCTCTGCTTCGGCATACATCCTTTCATCATCAAGGTGGCTCCTATTCAATACATTCGGCTGCTCATCATGTGGGAAATAGGAAGGTGTTGTAATTATGATTTTCTTTTCATGGCCAATCCCCCCATTTGGTGGATGTTGTTCCCATGTCACGTCTGTATTATTCGTATTTCTCATATACTCAATCCGAAACCTTCCTTTATCTTACTCAATAGTCGTCCAAACAAGTCCTTTGGATTCAATTATCGGCCATAGGAGGAGCAATTCATCTTCGGTATAACTTATCATTAAATCATAAATAAACAAATGATCCTCCAACCCGCCTAAATGCTTAAACTCATTGAACATAATTTCCAGAGGTGTTTCCAAAGTAAACAAATCAGCTTTGATTTCTAGTATATAATATACTTCCGTCTCTTTTTCATACTTTCTATCAAGAGATTCAATTGAACAGACTGGAACAGAAGTCTGAGATCTTTGCGCAAACAAATAGTCAAATTTAGGTGGAAGGTCGCAAATGATAGCATCATAAGTATCATCAAAGACAGAACGCAAAGGTTCATTGTTCCATGCTGATTTTTTCGAGGTTTGATCATGAGCGCGAACTGTTGGGAATTCATTCAAGTCAATTTCATAAGTTTCGCAGTCATCATCATCATTTTTTAGAAACCATAGCTTTTTTGTTGAAAGTCCTGCTTTTTGCGATAGCTTCCCTCGTTCCATAGCCAAGTATTCGTCCATAGTGATATCTTCTATGATTGTTCCTTCGAACAGAGACATTCGTCTGTAGGATGGGCCTAGGAGGAAGATAGCACAAAAAACTAGGAACCAATTCACAATATAAAAGTTGCTGATATCTGCAGACGATACGCCGTATCCAAGAATCTAGGTACGCCGTATGTTCTCTTCGTTAAAAATTCTCAGGCTTTTATTTAGAAAACTATACGTCACATTGATGGGGATCAATGCATCGTATGTATTAATTTTTAAATTTGCCTGTAAGATAAATAAATACGTCGTATATGCCGTGCGTTCGTTACGTTTCAAAATACAAGCTTTTTGATATTAATGCGCCATATCGACAAAAATTGATACGCCGTGTCTCGTTTATTTTAAAAATTCGAATATGTTTTTAATAAATAAGTAAATACGCCGTATGAGAAAAACTCAGGCGCCGTATGGCGCTTTAGGGTTTCAAAAATTTTTTGATTAAAAACAGAATACGCCGTATCTAGGGGAACAGATACGTCGTACTCGAATTAATTAAATGAGATACGCTGTATATAAATAAAAAAGCAATACGCCGTATCTAAATAAATAGATGCGACGTATCATTTAGTTCAGTAAAATACAACAGATAGTAATTATGCAGAAAAACAAAAAAAACGAAAAACAAACAAAAATACAGAAATCAAACAAACAAGAAAACAATAAATATGCAGAAAAATACAATGAATGCAAATATACAAATACACAACAAAGTTAGTAAATTAAAAAATAAAAATTAAAAACTAATTAAGTTAATTCTAAATTAAAATATTAACAGATACAAAGTGTTAAACAATTCACTCCCCGGCAGCGGTGCCAAAAACTTGATGCGTGCGTATATCGTTGTAGGTATAGATTATATTATCAAGTTTTAAATTTATATTTAGCCGACTTAACCTATAACACACACTAACGAGCAGTGTACCCGATCAATGTAGCCTAGTTGGTAAGTAGAGTGTCGAACACTAAGAGTGGAACGTTAACGCCTAAGTATCTATCAATATTTTAATCCTAAGTTAGTTCTAATAACATAATCTAACGCAAGGGGGGTTTTCAGATTGAGAGACTGGCATGATGTGTAGATTAAGTAAAACTAATTAAAAGTAAAGAGGCGAATGACACACACGTACACAGATAGAAAACAGATACAGATAAGAGGTCTAGCCGATAGTAGGAAGATTTGTCACCCGTTTAATTGCTTAGCTGTATAAGATGAGTGCTAAAATCTATTCTCTCTCAGTGGAATCTTCGTATATGCGTACAACTTAATGATTACTAGGTTTATGTATTATTTATCCCTTTTACAGGCTTACATTAACTATGAAAACGATGTTAATAAAGTAATTATGCGAGCCTACGTCGACAAGGCACGATAAACTCAATATGTAATCAAAACATATGCATAAGAAACCAATAAAACATCAAATACTCTTTATAAAAGCTGGAAACAATTAAGTACGATCAAATAGTGAAAAAGACGCTAACTCAACGATTAACAGATTGCTAATACAAGTAAACGAATCTTCCTATGAATTAAAGTACTAGCAGGACCTTTTTACTACTCTGAATTCTTCCTTTAGTTTGTGTCTTGTTCTGCCAATTCTTCCTCTTCTGTGGTATTTTCTGTGTATTCTTCTTGGTAAATTGTGTGTGTCGAATGTGGCTGTCGAATGGGGTATTTATACTTTCTGTCAGCAGGATCGATACGACGTATCTATGGAGTCGATACGGCGTATCTAGGTAACTTCGCGTGGGGTCCAAGATTATTATATTCAGTAATATTCATACACCGCCATATTATACGGCATACCTTCAATATTCATGCGGCGTATGTTCTTCAGTATCTTGGATTATCTGGTGAAGTCTTGAGATTGATACGCCGCATATCTGGAATGGCATGCGGCGCATCTGGAGTGAAACAAGTCAGATCTTCTCGTTGACCAAGGTTTCATATACGGCGTATGGGATAAGTCCATACGGCGTATGCTTCAAAGTCAGGCAATGGTCTTCATAATCGTCTAAGTCTTGGTGTACGGCTTATCTGTCTAGAATGATACAACGTGTCTTCCTTCAGTTTAGTAGACTTTTCCAACTTGATGCATTTTGCTCCAATTTACGTTCAAAATAGCTAACTTTCACCAAATGCTTGTTTATAACTGAGAATTACAAAAGTAAGCAATTAAGTATCAATTCTCATATAAAATAATAAAAAACAAGTGATAAACATAAGATAAATGATGTCAATAAAATGTTGTTATTTGATATCATCAGACTACCATCTCATTTCTTTTATTTTTGTTTAAGTCAAGATAGTGTCTTGAAAAATACAAAAAGAGTTAGTAGTTAGCGAGTCGAGTTGAGTCTTGGCTTAGCAACGCGTCATTATACATGTAATTAACTAAGATGATTGACTTGCCACCAGTAAAATTCCCTATATCCAAATAAACTGTGTTTTCGATACCCTTACACCTAACATTACAACCATTTAAAAGACCTCTTTGATAGTTTATCCTAGGTGCTTACGCCAAAGTGGTGGAGGTTTGATCCGTTCCCAAGCCTATGGTAATCTATGTGCTATGACAGGTAGAGAGTGTTTTATTTTCCCGTTTCCATTCATGTTATATAACTTTATACACCCGAGAGACGTGAGAATCCAAACACTTTATGTGAGGTGCTATTATATAATTTCCGTGCTTATTTTGGCTAATGTGGAACGATTGTATGTTGTAATTACTTTTATATTAATGTTAAATGCCCCCTAACTTGTAAATTGATTAGGATAAAAGCACATTTGCTTGAGGACAAGCAAATCCCAAGTGTAGGGATATTTGATAAGGATTTATTTGATACCTTTTTAAGGGGTCATTTAAGCCCAAAATCGTATTAATATGATCAAATATTGCCCTAAATCGTTTCTTTGTGCATTTTAGGTACTTGGGACAAAAAATTTGGATATCGGCACTTTTATGGTGTATATGGACGAAAAAGTGAAGAAAACGACGAAGTCGCAAAATTCTGTCAGATATGAGAGTCTGACGGCGTCACACATTACAAAGTGACACCGTCACTTGTTGCTGAAGATGGATTTTTAGTGGAAAATTAACAAGAGACGCCACAGAAGAATTCTGAAGACCTATAACCTGACGGCGTCAGGTGTAATTTGAAGATGAGAGTCACGTACAAAGTTAACAAGAGACAGCCCAGAAGATTTAACAAAGGACGGCGTCAGACATCACATGAAGGCGTCAGAGATCCAAAGTGATGCCTTCATAACGGCGACTTGCAAAAGACGTAACCCTAATTGGCGGCGAGCTGATGGCGTCAGAACCTATAAACTGACGCCGTCAGAGTTGTAAATCTATATATACTTTCGCATGTTTTTCATAATTCGTGTAACATCTTGGAGTAGGGTTTTGTGAACGATTTTCTCAGCTATTGTAAGGGTTCTACAGCCCCCAAAACACATGTTTTGTTAAAGATAAGTTACCCCTTTAATCATTCAATATGTCTATGTGTTGTTTGATTATTTGTTTATCTTTTCTTTGCTTTAACATGCTAGCTTAAGTTAATTAGTGTTTGCTTAGATCTAATGAAACCTAATTATTAAATATTGATTAGTCGTCTCTTGTTTAATTGACTGCCTCGCGTTAGGCTAAGAAAACTGGCTATTTTCTTATATGTGTTAGCTTGAACGTCTTAGAAAACGCAACCATAGAGTGCACTATTGGTTTTTCTCGTTGTATTTATTGCGTGAATTGCGGCTTGTAGATCCTAGAAAACTTAATAGACTTTAAGGGCTTTAGAGGAGACTAATGTTCATAGAGTTGGGGACTTTGGCACCTCCCCACGACCAATATTAAGGAATACAACGCTTCAATTAAAACAAGGACGTGACAATTCGACAAATCAGTAGGAAATAACTAGGGAGTAAGGAAATCTAAGTAAACACGCTTTTCCCTATCATAAGAAGTCACCAATTTACTTTTCTTGTCATTTAGTTTAATTATTAGTTGTGGGTTAGTTAACTAGTAACTAATTCCGCCCACTCTTTCAAAACCCGAGATCTTTAATTGCTTTTCATAAAACATAAAAAATACAAAAAGAATCATCTTTCACCTCTAGACCTATCTCGACATACATTTTGACCTAGCGACACTATTCCCCTAGAGAACGATCAATCCCTCGGATCTTACCTATATTACACTACAACGGTTAGGTACACTGCCTAGGAGGATTGTAAAAATCGTTGAGGTTTTGCAAAATTCCGAATCAGGTTCAATCTCATATAGGAAATCAGCATAAAGACATTCATTGGCTGAGGCTGCTTCAACCACTTTAAGCTGACTCCTAGTGGTTACACCAGCGGATGGTTCTCCTAAGATATTGACTAATTCAATGCCTTTTTCTCTGGATCATCTGTCTTGAGGGAGTGGAGCAGTTGAAGAATGATTGACAGGTGATGGAATTGGAATTGAGTTAGGTATAGGTTCTACCTGATCATCTTAATGAGACTCATGAGTATCAGGGAATGAATCAATGATAGGTTGATCAGGGACAGGATTGGGTTCTTGTTGATCAAGGTTGGTGGTATTTGATTCAGGGTTGCCATCTGGTTTTTTTGAGCTTGGTCCTCGATATAGTGTAGACAGAGGATCGTAGGCAGGGATGTATGGCATAACTTCACTGTAAGATGGATGAGTGTTTGTGGTTCGAGTGGGTGAGTATTCATCAGCGAGAAATTGTCTAGCTTCATTGAAGTTTATGTCATCAGCCTCTGTTCCTGACCGACTAAAAATTTCATCACATTCTTCGAAGGTTACATGAAGTGTTTCCTTAACTTCTTGCCTTCTGATGTTGAATACTCTGAATGCCTTTGAATCCAAAGAATAGCCTAGAAAGAATCCATCATATGCTTTCGCATCAAACTTTCCTAAATGATCTTAGTGATTATGAATGAATGCCAGGCAACCAAAAACATGAAAGTAGCTGATATCAGGCTTTCTTCTATGAAACACTTCATAGGCTGTCTTCATATGTCTTTTGATGATAATAGATATGTTCTGAGTATAATAGGCAGTATTAATAGCTTTTCCCCATAATTTTTTGGGCAGAGAAGAGCCATTAATCATGGTCCTCGCTGCTTCAATCAGTGTTCTGTTTCTTCTTTCAGCTACACCATTTTGTTCAAGATTGTAGGGAGAAAAAAGGTTTTGTGATATTCCTTTTTCATCACAAAAACGTTCTAATTTGTGATTTCTGAACTCAGTCCCATTATCACTCCTTGGCTGTTTTACCTTTTCATCATTGAGGTTTTCCATTCTTCTGATAAATGACATAATGCATTCTGCCGCATCACTTTTCTTCTTTAGACAGAACACCCATGTGTACCTTGAGTACTCATCAACTATGACCAGGGTGTATTTGTTATGATTGATTGTTTGGGGTGTGACAGGTCCAAACAAGGCCATGTGAAGTAGGTAAAGGCATTTGTTTATTGAGAATGATTCCTTGGATCTAAATGAGGCTCTTTTGTGCTTTCCTTTCTCACATGCTGAGCAAAGTTTGTATTTTGAGTACGTGATAGATGGAATACCAGCAACGAGATTCTGTTTCGCCAGGATGTTGATGTTTCTAAATTGAGATGTGACAGTCTCTTGTGCCAAAGCCAGTTTGAGGCTTTGGCATAGAAACATGTCTTGGAAACTTGATTGTGTAGATGACATGTTTATAACATATACATCTCTGATTCTTGGAGCGATTAATACAACTTAATCATTTTGATTGAAAATAGTGTCTTGCTTCTTGGTGAAAAGAACTTTAAAATTATGATCACACAACTGGCTGATGCTGATGAGGTTGTGTTTTAGTCCATTCACATAAGTAACTTTATTGAAACTTATACCATTGTAGTTAACTGAACCAAATCCTTCAGTGTTCCCTGTAGAGTTATCCCCAAAAACCACTGTAGGACCTGGTTTCTTTGTGTATATGTGCAGATACTACTTTACCCCTGTCATGTGCCTAGAACATCCATTGTCTAGATACCAGACTGATCTTTCCATATCTCCCTGCACAAATACATTAAAAATTGTTAGTTTCTTTTATGAACCCACTTTTCACTGGGTTCATGAGACTGCTGTATAACAGTCTTGGATATCCTCTTAGGAGGAACAGGTTGAGTAGGAGCTGGTTTGATATGAAATATTGCCTCATGATCATAGCTCCCACAAATTTGACAACCCGGGTAGTCAGCATACTTATCAGAGTGGTGATTAGTACGTCCACAGTACTTGCAAGGTTTGTAAGCTTTTGGTGGTTTGACATGTGGACTTTGTAATTTGAGATGACTGAGTGTTCTTAACATAATCATGTGGTGTTGATGTTCCTTGGTCAGGTGATCAGTTCCTTTGCACGCACCATACATTGGGGGAAACTTTACTCTCTGTTTAGATTTAACAGAGGTATATCTTGAGCAACCTGACTGAGGTGTTGAGGTGGAGGTAAAGGTTAAAGGTGATATGGTCAGAGGTTGGATCTTTTCTTTTAGCCCCTGAACTTCTTCAACCAGATTGGTCAAGATATGTTCGGGATTGGTGATGACCTTTTTTGAGTCAAGAAGTGGTTTTTCAGAAGTTTTCTTCTGCGAAGGTCCGTTAAGAATTTTCTTCACAGATACCTTGACAACTTTGTCAGCTGTTGTGGAGGTTTGAACAGAGGAAGTGACTTTGTCAGAGCACCTGTGAGTCTGGGTAGACTGGGAAGAGTCTCATCACTCTCTGATTCAATGTTAGAGAGGTTAACAGGTATGTTCTGAGAATTCTTAGAGATCGAATGAGATGGGCTCAAGACTCTTCCTGTGTCAAAGTTAGGCATGGATCCTGGAATAGTTCTTCCTTCAACCCAATCAGATGAGTTACATGAATCAGACTTATCAGATCTGATAAATTTTACTGCTTTTGAAAAATTGTTATCATTTGTCTGATTCATACTTCCTAAACCAGATTTCTTTTTGACAGGGACTTGATCACTGATAAGCTTTTCCATATGGTTGGTGCATGAGTTTCATTTATCTATGGTAACTTCAAACTATGAGACTTTGTCTCTGAGTTCTTGGTTGGCCTGAGTGAGCTTATCATTCGAAATTTGAAGAGCCATGCGGTGGTTTTTAATATTCTTAAGGTCAAACAGTTCATTTTTACTATTAACATGCTCCTCTCTGTTCTTCCACAAATTGGAGGTCAAAAATGGTGTAATCAATAACATGCTTCCTTTCCGGTGTATCATCCATATCAATAAGTTTTTGTAACCTTTTTTATGGCGATTTCAACCCAATGCCCTGACTTGGCATCATTCTTTCCCACTGATGTTTCATCATCTGCTAGAGCCATATATGCCCTTATCCTCTGTGGAGCATCATCCTCTGAGGATTGTTCTTTCGTGTCCCAATCATGGTTTTCAGCAACCAAACCTTTGCTTCCCTTATCTTAACCCTTCTGTCCTGATGCTGAGGACTATTCACCTTTCTTTTTGTTAGAGAGTTTTTGTGTTAAGAGAGCAACATCTACTTTCTTTCCTTTGTACAGACTTTTGTAGTCTTTTCCCGATGAATTATAGTTTGAGTTAAAAAAGGGATTGGTTTGGTGATTATAGAAGGGTATGATGGTGTGGAAGTTTTGTTATTAGGGTAGTCTTTTTGAAAATGACCAGTTTTTTCGCATCTAAAGCAAGTTTCTTTTGACTTGTCTACAGTTCCCCTGGTTGTGCCTACTCTCCCTGACCGTTTGTAGAATCTTCGCTGATTTGCTAGAAGAGCTCTGTTTTGAAACTCAGCAGTTAAGTCAGATATGAAATCTTGACTACTTCTTGTGTCCTCCTCAACATCTGAGTCGCTATCAGGATTCTACACATTAGAGTTAGAAAATAATGCATTTGATACAAAAGATTTAAAAATGCTCTTTTTTGTGTCGGACCCATAAATTTGGTCAATGAGTTGCTCTTCATAATTATATTTTCCAAAAAGAGCGGTCAGGGAGTCATTTTTTATTAAGTTGGTGGCTCTCTGAGTTTGATTGAAACTCAGCCATTTCCTGGGAAGACCGTTTACAAAATTTGCATTAACCTCAGCTTGAGGTATTTCAAATCCTTGGTTTGAAAGGTCATTTAGCAAAATTTTCATACTAGAAAATGTTTGAGACACGTTCTCACCTTCAAGTGCTTTGAAAGCATTCAATTTTAGCCTTAGGGCTGAAATTTTGGTGCCTCTGGTTTTAGAGGGTGCCCTTTTTTCAAGAACTAAGTCACTCCATATTTTTTTAGCCGTTTTACATTTGAAAACAGATTTCATCGTATCTCTGGGTAGAGCTAAGATGATGATATCTTTTAATCTATTGTCTTGATTAGCTAACCTAGCTTCTTCAAGAGTCCATTGTTTTTGTGGCTTAGCCAAAAAGTTTTGAGGAGTGGAGGTGACAGCTTCAGGTATGTACAAACCATCTTTTAGAACTTGTAGAAGACAAGGTTCAAATCCATTTAGGTAGATAAAAAACCTATCTTTCCAGTCTAGAAAATCATCCGCTTCTAGTAAAGGAACAGGAGTAACATGAGCTCCCCCCCCCCCTTGAATCTAAGAGTTCTGGTAGTTTATTGCTAGGAGCACTAAAGATGAAGTTTTGACTATTAGCACCTCCACCTACATTTATGTTTGATGAATCACCATTACCACCTCCTCTACTACCACCTCTAGTCGGAAGTGGTGGTGGGGGCATGAGACCAAGGTTTGTAGCACTGTCATTGTTCCTAGACATATTTGGATCTTGATTTTAAAATACTTTGAACAAGTTTATTTGTTTTAAATAAGATTTTGAAATAAAAATTGCTCTGATACTACTTGTTTTTCCCAAATAATGTCTTTAAACAAAAAGCACAAGTTAATTCAATTTGAGTAACAACACAAAGTATAACTTTTCAACGTATAATTCTTTATTGATAAGAATCAAATAATTACAAAGTGTTGTGCGGAAAACACTAAATTGAATGACAATGTAAAACCAACTCTCTAGACAAGCAAACTTAGATTACTAAGTTTGCTTGTGAACTTATAATCTCAACTTATAATCTCTTAAGAGATTCTTTTAAGTTCAATCAGAGAGTGAATGCTTCAAAGGATACAACAATGTAATATGAAGCGACAACCGGATTCACTCCGACCAAAAATCCTATATATACTAGTACGAGGTAGATGCTAGTGGAGTTAGGTAAGTGTATGTCAAGAATCTAATGGATGAGGTACAATAAGGTACATCTTCCATTTAATGCTTCTATATTGGGAAACACTCCTTCCTTTCTTTTGTGAACAGTGCTGACAACTGTTCACTGCTTTTATCACCAACTCGTACTTGATTTGACTTTTCAATAAAGTTCACTTTGTCCCTCTCAAAGATATTAGTGAAAAGTCCCGCCTAAATATCAGAGGACAGGAAATATGCTTTGTTGGTCTGATCAGAGAGCTGAGAGGTCATCAGGGTATTGCCACCCCTGATGATCCCTATACTTCCGCTAGAGTTCCTGGTACATACTGGCTGACTCGCATCAGCTAGAGAGCACGTCTTTAAGTAAACTTGACGATGTCTAAGACTTGAATCATCTGCTGAAGTTGCTAGCTGACTTTATTATCAGCGAGTCTTCTTGAACTGTCGTCTGATTTCATTATTAGAGAGACTTCATTACTTAGCTTGATTTATATTCAAATCCTAGTCAAAGACCATTAGGCATTTCATTAGCCCAACAATGACACTCACGTTATCACAATAAACAAGAGTGGCCTTTTGAAGGGGACAATGTAGTTCAAGGAGAAGATTGCGCAGCCAACATGACTCGAAAACCACATTGGCAACCCCGCGGTATTCCGCTTCAGCACTAGAGCTTGAAAGCGTTGGTTGTCGCTTCGAAGACCAAGAAGTTAGGTTGTCACCAAGATATACACAATACCCAAAGGTCGAGAGACGAGTATCTGAACACCTACCCCAATCAGCGTCGATGTAGGAGACTAAGGCAGAAGCGTGTGACTTATAAAGATGCAAGCCGAAATGCAAACTACCTTGAACATAGCATAGGATACGCTTTAGGGCTGTCATGTGTTCTTCTCATGGATCATGCATGTGTAGGCATATTTGTTGCACGACATAGGAGATGTCGGGGCATGTAAATGTAAGATATTGTAAAGCCCCCGCAAGACTTTGATAGTGCGTTGGATCTGAGTAAGGATTTCCTGAATTAGCACTCAATTTTTCCTTAGTGTCAATAGGTGTAGAAGAGTATTTACATGATGACATACCAGCCCTTTCAAGAATGTCAGAAGCATATTGCGACTGACTAAGAAATAGTCCATGTTGATGACGTTTGACTGCAATGCCCAAGAAAAAGTTCAATGGTCGGAGATCCTTCATAGCAAACTCTTGAGCAAGAAGATCAATAAGAGAGTGACAAAGTGTATCAGAAGATGTAGTGAGGATTATATCTCAATGTAAAGGAGAAGATAAGCCAAGTCCCTGCCCTTGTGGTATGTAAACAATGAATGATCTGATTTACTATGGACAAAACCAATTGTATATACAAAATCTGCAAACCGTTGGTACCATGCACGAGGTGCTTGTTTCAAGCCATAAAGTGACTTCTTTAATAAACACACGTAGTCGAGGTGTTTAGAATCACGAAAACCCATTGGTTGATGCATGTAGACGGTTTCATTAAGTGTACCATGCAAGAAAGCATTTTTAACATCCAATTGATGGATAGGCCATGACTTGGAAACCGCTAAACTGAGAACCGTACGAATAGTTGCGGGTTTAACCACAAGACTAAAAGTTTCATCACAATCCACTCCAACCTGTTAAGACCTGCCATCACCAACCAAACGAGCTTTGTATCGCTCATAAGAACCATCATATCGCAATTTATGTCAAAAATCCAGATAGAACGAATAACATGCATATCACTAGTACGTGGTACAAGTACCCAAGTCTTATTTTCAATAAGAGCATTATACTCGTCAATCTTGGCATTTTTCCAATTGGGATTAGACAAAGCATCTTTCGGGTTACGAGGAATTGGACAAGGTGCAGTAATGGCTGCAAGACTTATAGGATTTTTAGGTTTGGAAAACCTGACATGCTACGCGTATGCATGGTGCGAGCAGGGGTAGTGGATGGACGTGCGGTTGAAGTGGGGCGAGAGATGGCAGACCCGCGCTTAACATATTGAAGGATGGGTCGTTGAGGTGAGTTGATGAGGGTGGACTGAGAAGAAGGTCTGATTGGAGGTGGATTTGGACCAGATTGAGGTGGGGATGTGGGTCGATTCTGAGTCATAATAGAAAGCGATGGGCTGCTATGATTTGGGAGTGAAGTGGACGGAGTGTTGGTTGTTGGAGATGTAGGCTGGTGTGAGGAATTGGGTTGATTAGAGTGCGGCTCAAGAGCAGACCCACTGGTGTTTGTCTCTCTAGGGTTAACAGAAGAAAGAAATGGGACGATTAGTGGGTGAACACCATGGTTAAGGAAATGATCGGTGGGGGGTGTTGGAGTATGTAGTTTGGCGAACGGGAATTGAGATTCATCAAAGATGACGTGACGAGAAAGAATGCCTTTATTGGTGACTAAGTCGTAACATTTGTATCCTCTATGGTTTTTCGGGTATCCTAAAAACATGCATGGAGAAGAACGAGGTTGCAGTTTATTAATAGTGGTGGATGGAATAAGAGGATAACAGACATCCAAAGACACGAAGATGGGTGTAAGTGGGGTACGTTTGTATATAATCTCTGCTGGGGAGTGGTAAGCTAGGAGCTTGCTAGGTAGAATATTGAGGATGTAGGTGGCCATTTGAAGCGCATGGTGCCAAAATTTTGGCGGCATAGAGGAGTAAGCGAAGAGGGTGCGAATAATATTGTTGATGGCTCGTATTTTTCGTTCGGCCTTACCATTTTGAGAGGAGGTATGGGGACAAGAGAAACGAAACATCATGCCATGTTGTTTGCAAAATTGGTGAAAGTTAGAGTTGTTATATTAAGTGCCATTATCACATTGGAAGTTTTTAACATGCATGTTAAATTGTGTACGAATTAAGTTATATAGAGATATAAAGGTAGTATATACTTGGGATATATACTATTATTCTAATACTCATAAAAGTTCTAATGTTTTTACAATAGAAAAATTTAAGGCTAAAATGACATTTGTCTATCTGCTTTTACTGCTGCTTGAAGAATTGCTGCAACAATCCGTTTGCTTCCGGAATTCTTCATCAACAAATTATGTTTTTATTACTTTAATGTTTATTTAGTTTTCTCATCCAATCCGAGCTTTCGCAATTTCGCCATTCGGATTGCGGGGGAGTATTAGAAGATATATAGGCCCAAGCCCGTTTGTGGTTTTAGGTTTTCTAGGGTTTCATATGTAGTCACTATTATAAATTGTGGATCAATAAGACATAAGACCTTACGGGTTCACATTATCTAACAAGTACAATAATTCTTATTTTCAAACAACTTTAAAATTGGGTTAATGGCATGTAATAGCAACGTATTTTCCCATTTGTTCCATTATC
Source organism: Artemisia tridentata subsp. tridentata (assembly GCA_021014915.2). Classification (NCBI taxonomy): domain Eukaryota; kingdom Viridiplantae; phylum Streptophyta; class Magnoliopsida; order Asterales; family Asteraceae; genus Artemisia; species Artemisia tridentata. The sequence goes on along the minus strand of CP139507.1, from coordinate 120,861,079 downwards.
ATATACGAACCCAAAATAATACAACAATACCCATCCAACTTTCAAATTTTGTTTCATTATCGTTTTGTTTGCACCGTTAGTCCTTTGACTAACGACCGTTTGTAATTAACTCAAAAATATGTTTTTCGTACGTTTTCATACGTTTTCTTATGTTTTCATACGTTTCTATCCGTTTTATACATTTTCGCCCGTTTTCTTTACGTTTTTGTTTGCACCGTTAGTCCTTTTGACTAACGACCGTTTGTAATTAACTCAAAAATATGTTTTTCTTATGTTTCCATACGTTTCTATCCGTTTTTATACGTTTTCATACGTTATTGTTCGTTTTTACAAAAACGTTGAAAACGGGCGAAAACGTATAAAAACGGATAGAAACGTATGAAAACGTAAGAAAAACATATTTTTTTTAACACCATATTTACGTGTAAGTGATGTAACTAGACACCATTTTCTTAATTTTGTTATAATGTGAATACATGTGGGTACATACATGCATACATAACAAAAGAACACACAACTTAAAAATCAATATCAAATAGCGAGTCTGAATTTTCAAAATGAACACCGAAATCGAATACTAATATTGATTAGATGTAGTTGGCTACCCAAACGGCCAAACTATATATTATAATTATATTAATCAAATACCAATCATTTTTAAGTACCAAATGTCCCCTCTATAAATACATTTCATAAATCATACAAAGCCATAAGCCAATAATCACACTTAACCACAAATATATACTTTTAGCATCTCTGTGATTCATTAATCTATCAATCTTTTAGTAATCCAATGGCTCCAAAAGTGCAAGACATCATGAGTGTAGTCTTGGTTGTAATGTTTATGATCTGTGGTGGAGCCCACGCTCAATCGAGCTCATGCACCAGCACTCTCATGGGCTTATCGCCGTGCCTAAACTTTGTCACTGGAAACACAACTACTCCTTCACCTTCATGTTGCTCACAGCTCGCTAACGTGGTGCAGACACAGCCACGTTGCCTATGCTCGTTGCTTAATGGAAATGTCCCTAATATCGGTGTATCTATTAATCAAACTCTTGCTTTAACACTTCCTGGTGCTTGTCAAGTACAAACTCCTTCAATTAGCCTATGCAACGGTACAAACTTTTTTTCTTTTCTATATTTATATTAGAGATTATGAATAAGCAGTTAGTTGGAAATATAACCTGATAACTATCCATATGATTAAATATGTTAATTGTTTATGCAAATTGTGGTTTTGTAGCTAATGGACCTACCAGTGGACCTGCTAGTGCACCAACAAGCCCAGCAAGTGCCCCTACTGGCTCTACTGATGAATCACAGACACAACCCTCAGAACAAACCCCTGAAGCTCAAGCGCCTGCTACACCATCAACACCAAGTGTTCCTTCAGGTAATGTGCTAATTTGAACTGTTTATTATAAACATGTCAATTTGGATTATAGTACATGTTATACACAATAGTTTATTTCACATGGGTTTAATCATACATATCGCTAAAAAGAGAGATTGAAGGCAGTCAAATATGTATTTAGAAACACGCAACATTTCAAATAGTTTTTTCATGAATTTGAGTTATTGTTGCTATTATATGTAACGCGTTGTATTTTAAAAATGAATAATTGAAACTGAAATGATGGACAAAAAGGTGTTAATGGGTCAATCCAACCTGACTTGACCCACACACCAAAAAAAAAAAGGTGAGATTGTTCAACCTAAACACATTTTGACATGTTACTCAACATGCGAGACTTGCTTATCTTATTGCATGTACTATGATCTAGATAAGTTGGGAAGTTTTGAGCTGATTAAGGTATTAAATGTGTAGGATCTGGATCAAAATCAACACCATCCACAAATGACGCATCTGGAAGCAAATTTGGAGCAGCAACTTACCTTATGTTTTTTGTTCTTTTCATTGGGATGAAGCTATGAGATCGAGTGTTGGGATTGTTAAGAGCTTGTTCTTTTTTCTTTGTTTTTGGTTCCATTGATTGTTTCATTTGTTTCCAGATTGGATTTGGTTTTCCATGTAACATGTTATTTCTTATATGAATATTCTGTATGACTGTATAACAATATGTTTTTCAGCTATGAGTTACAGCAACTTCAAATAAAAGAACACACATGCATACATCTATGTTATAAGATTTAGTTTTGAGGTGTCAATTTAATTAGTATAAGAGTAAAATAAGACAAAGATGATGTACTTGATATAATATTGAGACTACCTTAATTATATATGTCCGATGCATCATTTTACTAGGATATACTGTACTACGTAGTTGACAATATTACATAATCCAGTGACTACCTTATGGTCTAATGTTGATTTGCATTAAATCACTATCATCTTGAAAGTAATCATGAAATATATATATATAAAAATAAAAAAAAAAGAGGTTTCCTTGTTCATCTTGCATTAAATCACTATCATCTTGAAAAAGAAAAAAAAAAGGTTTCCTTGTTCATGTTATTTATAGACAGCGAGTTTTTTACTCAAATGTATAAGAGGGTTCCCCTGATCATTTCTGACCTTTGCCATGTCCACCTTTAAGAAGTGTACCTAGCGAGGACATCAATGTGCCTATGATATATGATCATGTGCCAAGCACATGATATGAGTTTGTTGGCCATATTGACGGGAAAAGTGGTTAGTTATATACGACACTTCACCATTTCTCATTTTATCAATTTGTAATTCATATACCCTTCCTTAAATTATTTCTCAACTAACAATCATTCCATTAATAAAATTGTTCCTTATAATCCAATTTCAAGTTCAATTCTTAATCCTTGAATTCCTGATCGCTTTACGGATCAAAGCCTCATTTCTAAAGTGATTTTTGGTTTGATCATTATCAGCCTAACCACTAGCTAGGTCACCTTAATTAGTGGTGGTTTGATAGCGATCATACTTAATTAGTGTTGATATCTATAAGTGTATGTGTGAGGATGTGTGCGCGCGACTATGACATGTAAGAATACGTGTGTGTGATTGCGTGAATGTGTGCAAGTGGTTGAATCAAAGGTTTTATTATAAGTTGTTGATTGTTGTTGGTTGTAGTTTCATAGGAATCAAAGGGTTACTTTGCACATCGAACTAGACAGATTAGCTCCAACACTATACACATTACGAAGGGTATCAATCACAACTGCTACACCTAATTAAGAGTTTGTTCACCATATCCTTATTTAATTCCTCGATCTATTAATTTCTAATTTGACTATTCACCATCTCATAATAATTATAGGTTGTTTCTATAGAAAATCTATCAATATATTATTTTTAAACCTTCAATCTTTATATACCCACGAATTGAGATGGATTTAGATAATTTTTAAGAAGGGAATTGATTTGTACACCAATAAATTTTATATATACATTATTCATGTTTTGAAAACAGTTTGTGTAAATTTTAGCTATGCGCAAATCATCCACGTTTATAAAAGGTTTTATAGTTGTAACTTGTAAGACGTTCATACAAGTAAAATAAAATAAGTTAATTTTTCAATCTATAATTCTAAGTCTGCAACAATTCAACATGCTATAACAGAATACAAATATATGTCAATTTTCCCATCTTGAAACATCGCAACTTTTAAGAGTTACAGCCTTACAGGTAGTGTTAGAGTAGAGAAGAAAAGAAAAAATGTTACAAACTAGTCATTAACAATTATAAACTCTTTTAGTAAGTAAGTAACTAGTCATTAACAATATAGAATAGCGAGTCTGAATTTTCAAAATGAACACCGAAATCAAATACTAATATTGATTAGATATAGTTGGCTACCCAAACGGCCAAACTATATATTATAATCATATTAATCAAATACCAATCATTTTTTAAGTACCAACGTTCCCTCTATAAATACATTTCATAAATCATAAAAAGCCATAAGCCAATAATCACACTTAATCACAAATATATATACTTTTAGCATCTCTGTGATTCATTAAACAAAAAATCTTTGTAACCCAATGGCTCCAAAAGTGCGAGAAATCATGAGCATAGTCTTGGTTGTAATGGTCATGATCTGTGGTGGAGCCAACGCTCAATCGAGCTCATGCACCAGCACTCTCATGGGCTTATCGCCGTGCCTAAACTTTGTCACTGGAAACACAACTACTCCTTCACCTTCATGTTGCTCACAGCTCGCTAACGTGGTGCAGACACAACCACGTTGCCTATGCTCGTTGCTTAATGGCAATGTCCCTAATATCGGTCTATCTATCAATCAAACTCTTGCTTTAACACTTCCTGGTGCTTGTCAAGTACAAACTCCTTCAATTAGCCTATGCAACGGTACAAACTTTTTTTCTTTTCTGTATGTTTTATTTAGAGATTATGAATAAGCAGTTAGTTGGAAACATAACCTGATAACTATCCATATGATTAAATATGCTAATTGTTTAAGCAAATTGTGGTTTTGTAGCTAATGGACCTACCAGTGGACCTGCTAGTGCACCAACAAGCCCAGCAAGTGCCCCTGCTGGCTCTACTGATGAATCACAGACACAACCTTCAGAACAGACCCCTGAAGCTCAAGCTCCTGCTACACCATCAACACCAAGTACGCCTTCAGGTAATGTGCTAGACCCATTGATTTTCTTAACTTCCTTGGTTTAGCTTAATCGATTTGTGCGGCAATTTGGACCATTTATCTATGCATGTGTCAATTGACTGGTACAAAATAGTTCATATGAAAATGGGACACATCAGAAAATATAGCTAAAAAAGGAGATGTCAAACAGATTGAAAGTAGTCGAAAATGTATTTAGAAATACATAACATTTTTAATTTGGTTTTTTTATCAAATAAAATTATTGTTGCTATTATATTTAACGCGCTGTATGTGTATAATAAATCATCAAAAAATGGACAAAAAGGTGTTAATGGGTCAACCCAGCCTGACTTGACCCACACCAAAAAATGACATTTTCCAACCTAAACTCATTTTGACATGTTATTCAACCTGCATGACTCGCTTATCTTTAGGCATGCATGTACATCACGATAAGTTAGGAAGTTTTTAGCTGATTAAGGTGTTAAATTTGTAGGATCTGGATCTGGATCAAAATCAACGCCATCCGCAAATGGCACATCTGGAAGCAAATTTGGAGCAGCAACTTACCTTATGTTTTTCGCTCTTTTCATCGGGACAAAGTTATGAGATTCTTGCGGTTGTTAAGATCCTGTTTTATTTCCTTGTATTTTACAGATTGTTTCATTTGTTACCATGTGTGTTTACGGATTGGATTTAGTTTTCTATGTAACATGTTATGACATCTTATTTGATAAATATTACTACTATTTTTCTGTTATTTGATAAACATCTGCCTTATAAGATTGAGTTTTGAAGTTTCAAAATATGTAATGGAATGAAAGATGGCTAAAAGAAGAATCACCAATAAGCTAATCTTATATGGAAATCATATTTTTGTAAAAATTGCGAAGAAACCTTCGAACTATTTATTGAGGTAATAATTTTTGTACGTAAGGAATTTGTACTAGAATAGGTTTATTCCCCTTCCTCCATTCATTAGCATTCTTTGTAATATATAATGTTCACAACCGAAAATTACATAAACCCTTAATGGGCTGGGCTCACAATATAACGCCTAAAGATAATAGACCAAAACAATGCTAAAGATAATATTCGGCTAATACACCCCCGCAGTTTGAGTCGGAGGCCTTCGAACGTTCAAACTGGACCGGAAATCAAGAAACAAAGCAACAGGAAGTCCCTTAGTAAAGATGTCAGCATACTGAAAATGAGACGGAACATGAAGCACACAAACTTGTCCTGAAGCAACATAATCACGAACGAAATGGATGTCGATCTCAATGTGTTTCGTACGTAGATGTTGAACAGGATTCGTCGATAAGTACACGGCACTGTCATTATCACAATAGACAATAGTAGATGTAGACAAAGGGTGATGAAGCTCACGCAATAAATTGCGAACCCAAGCTGTCTCAGCCACAACATTAGCAACACCACGATATTCAGCCTCAGCACTGGACCGAGATAACGTCACCTGTCGCTTAGCAGACCAAGATAAAAGAATGTCACCAAGAAAAACACAATAACCTGAAGTCGAGCAGCGAGTGACCAGGCAAACTGCCCAATTAGCATCCGTATAAGCAATAAGCTGAGCAGTAGAGGAAACATGTAGCTGAAGGCCATGATCAAGGGTACCACGAACATAGCGTAATATACGCTTCAAAGCAGTGAAATGTGGTTCACGAGGGTTAGGAATATAAAGACACACCTGCTGAACCGCATAGGAGACATCCGGGCGTGTGAAGGTAAGATACTGAAGTGCACCAGCTAAGCTCCGGTATAAAGTAGGATCAGCAAAAGGGTCACCATCAGGTCCAAGCTTGAACTTAGTATCAACAGGAGTGTGCCACGGATTACATTTCTGTATATGAGCTCTCTCAAGAATTTCTTCAACAAACTTGGATTGCGCTAAAAACATACCAGAAGTTGTACGGGTAGCAGAAACACCAAGAAAATAATTAAGAGAGCCAAGATCCGTCATTGCAAACTCACCATGAAGAGCAGTGATAACACGCTGTAAAAACGCAGTAAAAGGAGTTAATATAACATTATCCACATACAGTAACAAGTAGCCCGTGTCAAATCCACGCCGAAACACAAAAAGCGACGCATCAGTTTATGCTGAAAAACAATGCGAGTAACAAATCCCGCAAACTGCTAAAACCAAGCTCTGGGGGTTTGCTTAAGCCCATACAATGGTCGCTGCAAAGGACAAACATAATTTGAGTGAGCAGGATCTGCAAACCTAGGCGGCTGGTGCATATAAACTGTCTCTGATAAGTAACCGTGAAGAAAAGCATTCTTCACGTCAAGCTGATGAATAGGCCAATTACGAGACACTACTAGACTAAGTACAATCCGAATAGTAGCTGGTTTTACCACGGGACTAAAAGTCTGCGGCCATTTGCAACAAATCGCGCCTTATACCTGCTTAAAGTACCATCCGCATGAAACTTATGCCTAAAAGCCACATAGAACGAACAATATTCACATTAGCTGGACGGGGCACAAGTACTGATGTGTTTCGAAAGCTTTAAATTTATAATACTAGTTCTACCAATTCCTTAATACAAAAAACACACGGGTAAAGTATAACCCCCGTTTATAGTAAAGGTTTAGGTAAAACCAGGTCGCCCCAATGGAGGAAAGTGTTTCTCATACCAGTGTTGGTGTTGGGTCCGTCAGTACCCAAGCGTCCTGAAAACAGGATTTGGACACAAATTAGCCAAGTGTTAGTCAACCATAAACACTCTCAAGTCACTGAGTGAACAGTTACTCAGTGAGTTACCTTCAAGATGCTTATGACGAGTCTAAGAAGAAAGATTCACCATTCAGTGAGGCGGAACTCCCTGAATGTCACTTAAGCCAAAAAAGAAGGTAATGGGTTCAGTGAGTATTTGACAAGACCTCACTTAACCCCAGTCTCCTCAACAACTATAATGATTGAAGACTGAAGACTGAAGGCGAAGCCTGAAGACCTAAAGTCTGAAAGAAAGGCGGGACTAGGCGGGAAGAGTTTGAAAAGATAAGGAAAAGTCTTATCGGGCCGAAAGCAAACCTTCCTTAAAAACACGGCTAAAATTCAAGAAGGTTCATCGCTGACACTTCTTGGAAATGACAAATACTGTGTATGTTGCCAGACTAGCTAGGTTATCCGTTTTGCACGTCTAAACATGTGATCTTTTATACTTGTGTATAAATAGGAACAGAAGGAGAAAAGTGGAATAAGTTTTGTGCATTAAAAGCTTAGACTTTCACAAAACAACTTTTCTCCTCCAAAGAGCAATCACATCCCTGAGATAGCTCAGTGGGTCATTCTAGTTGCCACTCAAGAATATCTTGAGTTTAGAGAGGAGACACACCATACCTTGTCTATTCGATCCCAAGTGTTTATTCCGCAAACACTTGGGTAATAGATTCTTTTGATTAATTTCTAATAAGAATTTAAACGTTGAAAAACTTGTGTGTTTTATCTTTACGTTTTATTTATCTGTTATAATTAATCAATACATTAATCACAATCATAAACACAATTAGATTAACTTTGCAGTTAACTTCCACTTGTGTAAAGGGAACAACAAGTGGTATCAGAGCCTATGGTTTATAAAATCTGTTCAAAAACTAAGAGTGCTCAAGGTTTTTAAAACCAAGATCCTACTATGGCTGATATTAATGTGCCCCAGCTCGTCGATAAAAAGGGTGGTAGCTTTTCAGCTGTTGCCCCCAGACTTAAAGCTGGAAAATTTAGCAAGTGGAAAAAGTGAATGCTTTGCTACTTGACTGGTATGGAACCATACTACATCACTTGTATCAATGAAGGCCCCTATGTCCCTAAGACTGCTGAGGGGTTAAATAAACCTGAAGCTCAGTGGACTATTGATGAGAGAATGGTGGTCAATCAAGACCAACGCCTGAAAAGCATAATTATATCTTGTCTTCCTGACGATATAATGGAATCAGTCATTAACTGTACTACAGCCAAACAAACTTGCGTTGACTTGATTAATAGCTTTGAAGGTCCCTTAGATACCAAGAAAAACAGGATCATGGACCTGAAACTTGAGTACAACACTTTCAGGGCAAAGGACTCTGAAAGTCTCTCTCAGACATATACCAGATACAAGACCCTAATAAATGAATTGTCAAATGATGGTGTAGTTTTGTCTAAGCATGAGATCAATGTTGGCTTTGTCAACAATCTCCCTGAAAAGTGGCTAAACTTCTCATAGGGCCTCAGGAATGTTAATCACTTTCAGACCCTTGACCTCCCTGAGATCTATGGGAAATTTTTCTATGAAGACAACTTAATCTCTAGGAGATACCCAGACTCAAAGAAAGCTCTTGAGACCAAAAAGGCCCTGAATTCCTCAAAGGAATTTATAATTTACAACCAAACACGTTTTTTGGTGGAATTCCATATTCCATTCCCCCAAATTCCTACGGAATCTGCGAAACAAACACGCCCTTAGTATCCATGGGTAGTGTTGGCATCTAACTTATGTTTAACAATTATCTCGTTTTTAAGCTTGGTTTGGGGACTTGTGAAAAATCAGGGACGATGAATTTTATCCGTATGGTCACTTCTTTATGAGTTGTGTTTCCTACTACATGATCCTAAAAGTTATTGTGAAATAATGAAAGTCAACATACCGTCACATGAAAAAGAGAAAAATACAAAAATAGTATAAGTGTGAATAAATTGGAAAAACGGGGCGTTTTTAGAACTTTTGATTTCTTAATCTCATTTGAATATTTTGCTACTTTTCAAAGTTAGTAAAAAGAGGTTGAAATTATTGGTTTTAAAAGCGTGATGTGATGACATTACGTGAAGACATGGCAATACCTTAGTCTGGGGGATTTTGGTATGTGTGAAAACGCATACCTTTATTTGACCAAAATCAGACCAAAAACTAACCATAAATGCCAAAGATATATGTCTTTTTGTGTTTGTGATGGTGCACGTACAGATATGTAAAAAATTAGACAAAAACAAAGGCAAAAAGACAAAACGAGCATGGGATTTGGAAAAGAGATTCAAAAGCTGAGGTCGGGGAAGAGATTTCAAGTTTAGATCACTATTATGCTCAATAAGTCACAATCTATCCTAGAAGAATCATCATAAGTCAAGAATAGTCCTTGGAATAATTTTTCAGAAATGGTCCTTGCAATTTACATAATGGCAACTTTGGTCCTTAATCCTAAATCCTAAATCTATAAACTGATTTCATTAAAAACCCAAGCCGATCACCCTTTTTCCCAGCCTAATCCACACACATTTTATCCTAAAACTGGGTCCAATCCTTTTTACCCGTATACCCAAGTCGAACCCCCAATCCCATAGTCAAACAAACAATAAAAATAAACCTGCCAAACCCAGTTACTGTTCATTCATCCCTTTCACCTTTACCCTGCTTCTCACCAAAGTTACCCGTACTTAAGTAGGTACTTCTAGAAGCTCTTACAAGGACTGACACAAGGATTGCCAAGCTGGACATATGGAGCACTCCTATTGGAAGATACACCTCATCCTTATGATCTGAGGGCAGTGATTAATGCAAATGATGATGTGATAATTAGATGGCTATGATTAGAGACTCTGGATCCTTCTGAAACCCTAAAGAGCACCTCACATCAGCTATAAATAGCCCTCATTCCTCAAACACCAGGAGTTTTTTTTAGTGTAATTTTTAGGGTCGAATTTATGTTAAATGTATTTTTAGTATAATTTAGCTTTTAAAAGTAGTTTATAATCAAGTAATTTCCTATTTTCAGTTGTAATCAAGCATTTAGTTTAATAAAATTCCGTTTCCTTTACAATTCTTATGAAAATTTTACTCTTAAGTTCTTCAATACTCTTTACTTATTGTTATTAAGCTTTTTACTGTACCATTAAGCTCATACAAGCTCTCCAATAGCTTTTTGTGAGTTTAATTAGTGTTAAATTCTGTTCTAATCATAAATTTCATAAAAAGTCAAAAACAGTCAACAAAAGTCAAATAAGCTGTTTGTGGATGGTAAGCCAAAAAGGGAAGGGCTTATTGTTGTTCCTAGCTTGTCTTTTGACAAGCTAGAGCTTGTAGAGTAGCTCCACGAGCATAATTTGCCCTGTTTGTGCAAGGCCTTTTGTAAGCTTCATTTATTTTCAAGTTTTAAGTACATTTAGCTTATTTCTGCTTATTTTAGTGCTTATTTGGTTGATTGCTGCTTAGTTTTTCTAGTTGTTGCTATTTGATCTTTATTTACTAGTACAAAAATGGGATTTAGTCACACATGTGGTTTTTCGAACAGCCACACAGTAACTTATTTGTGTGACTAAATGTACAAGAATAAAATAAACAGCCACACTTGATCCGACTTGTGTGACCATTTCAGAATTACATTTGAGGCTACAGCTACACATTTGAATATTTGCGTGACTATACGTATATGGTTTTTTTTTTTTTTTTTTTTTTTTTTTTTTGATTTTTTAGTCACTTGTAATTTGGAACATGTGACGGATACAAATAAGTTTGAAACATTAGTCACACTATATATATACATATATGACATATATATGTCACACAATTGAAAAGTGTGACCAAAATTCATGTATGGTCACACAAGTAATTGTGTATGTGGCTAAATCATATAATCAACTTTGTCACACATTATTTATATGTGGCTAAATCATATAATCAACTTTGTCACACATTATTTATATATGGCTAAATCATATAATCAACTTTGTCACACATTACACATTATTTAAAAGTGACTGATATTTTTTTGATGAATTTTTCCCCTCAACTTTTCACCCCGCCTAAATTTTTCACCAAAATCAAATTGCCCTCCTTCCCAAATATTTCAACCCGCCCATGTTTTTCAATACACCATCCCAAATATCATTTACACCAAAACTATAGATATGTTCTTCTATCTCCTCAACACTTCAATTGATACCTTGTAATATTATACCCAAAATCATTTCATCATTATTCATTCAATCCTTGAGTAGCAAACAATGGAGAACAACAATAGAACTAACTTCACATATCTCCATCAATCAATCTTCAACACAAATTATAATTAATTTTCAACAATCGAGATCGAGTCTTGTAAGATCGAGTCTTGGAAGCTCGAAGTGGCTGGGAGCCTCTTCCACCCGAGCAGTTGTCGATAATATAGATGGAAAGGCGATATGTCCGTCTCTTATGGAACTGTGTGCTTATAAAATCTGTGAAGTATGTTATTCCCTTTATATAGTTGCATTAGATAATATTTGAATACTTTGGTCACAGTGCTAATAGTTTTTGTTTTGTTGTGAACATCATATCGATCAATATGGTACCTTCTCTATGCTTCCAAGAGATATCAGCCAGTAGATATTTAACGAATTGGTTTATTCTCAACGCCTTAATGGGACCAATCTTGAGGCTTTTTGAGGTTGTGCTCTGCAGGTATGCGATCACAAGTAGCAAGATGGATTATTCATTTATGTATGTGCAACAAAGTGTGTTAAATTATGTTATTTTGTTTATGAAGGATATCGATTTGTGTGAATATCCTGGAGTTGATGATAGCTGGATGGATGTCATCTCGTCACAGGGGTCGTCTTTACTTTCTGCAGATCTTTCTGGTTCTGATGTTACTGATTGTGGTTTGGTCCATTTTAAGGACTGTGAGAACATCCAGGCCTTGAATTTCAACTACTGTGACCAGATTTCAGACAGCGGTCTTGATCGCATTAGAGGTATACCTTTTTCTGAGGTTATAGTGTTTCACCTTTATAAGTTTCCCTTTTTATTGTCTAATTGTATTTTGCGTTTATGATTTTTGATGTTCTTATTGTAGTTTAATCCTTGAATAGAGGTTTTTATCCTAATTAGTGGTTAAAATGCCCAGTTACATGTAATCCTATTGTAAAATGTGGTGATGTAAAGATGTTCTAAAGATGTAATAGAACCTGTAGTAAGTTATATGCATATAATCGTATCCATCATTTCTCAGCAAAATGGGGTAGCATATAGCGAAAAGATTAACCTTCTAGTAAGTTATATTACATCTATTGTCAAAGGTAAGGAGTTATATCAGTATTATGATAATCTTCAAATACATACTTTATACTTAATATATGGTAAAATGTAACACAAATTATCGTTGCGTATAATATTCCATTCTGTAATGACTGATCTTATAACGTATTGACATATTTATGTTATTTATTTTGCAGACTTGTGCCAGGGGTTCTTCAGTGTGCAGAGGGGTCACATTTGACAGTAGATGAGACACCGCTACAATCAGGGACTCTACAAAGTTGTTAAGTTCTGATAATGGGGTGAGTCGAACAATGGTGTTTGCAAATACAGTTGAGGCTGTAGAAGCTATTGCCACGGTGCAACAAGGAGCAAGCATTGAATGTTACTGTTATCAAAGTGAGAGCTCTTTAGAAGAACGTACAAGGAATTTAGTTGATTTTCAAGAAAAAGGCGGGATTTTGGTGTGCACGGATGCTGCTGCTCGTGGCACTGACATTCCGAATGTTTCGCATGTTATACAGGTTCTTGAAACCTAAAAAAAATTGTTTCCATTTAGTTGATTTTATTTATAATTGTACAATTTAATGTTCATTAAGGGATCTGATTTTCGATGTTTTCTGTTTGAGTGCAGGCAGAATTTGCCACGTCTGCTGTAGATTTCAAGGGTTATCTTTGACAAGGGAGCTATTTTGATCCCAATGAGGTTATAATCTTAAGTTCCAACTTTTTTTCACGTGTCTTCCAAATTTAGGGAGTGTGCTATATGTAATATGTTTTTGTACCTATTGTATCATCTAGGCTTATCAAGAGTCAAAAAAAGAGAAACGACGTGCGCAAATTGCTCAAGGTTTGTATATCTCTAACCTTCCCCAATAGGATAAACGAATAACTCGGGACTAATATCAGCATTGAATATAATATATATCCTTGTTTTGCCGTTTTCAGCTATTGCTGGTGAAGTCTCTGTGGTTCCACCATCACGTTTAATGGCTCTAATTGGTCAAGCTTTAAAATGGCAGCAACACCAAGGTTAGAAACACAGAGACAATATATTTACTTTTGTGCTATGGTTATTCTAGATTGTTTTAAACGTTAAACTTTTTGCCATTATAATGTCAACTTAATTATACTAATTGGTTGTATATATTTCTCTTGCGCCTCTCAGGGTTACTTCCACCTGGAACACAGTTATAATGTCAACTTAATTATACTTTTTGCCATTATAATGTCAAATGTTCTCATAAAGTTTTTTTTAGGTGTCTTATTATGGGTGAATTTGTATTATTACTCCGTATATTGTATGGTGAACGTTTTAAATGCAACATTATTTATGCCTTTGAGGCAAATTCTCTATGTAATCTGAGATGTTGTATATTACTGGTGTAGGAATCTTTTATGATGCACGATGATGCTGTTTTGTGCATCGAGTTTAGTAGAGATTCAGAGATGCTTGTTTCTGGATCCCAGGATGGAAAGATTAAGGTAAGTATCGTTGCGTCATTTGTTTTTATACACACCATATTCATAAGATAATTATCTCATAATTTAGAACTTATTATCCAATATTTCTGTTACTTATGATTCTAGGTGTGGCGTATAAGAAACGGTCAATGCTTGCGCCGTCTTGAAAATGCACATTCTCAGGGTGTGACTAGCGTTTCATTCACCCGGGATGGGAGTCAAATATTAAGTACTTCATTCGATGGAACTGCAAGGTCTGTTAATATACCTATTTATCCCTAACATTATGTGAGATACTTTTTGGTCATCTTATTTTATATCATCCTCAATACTCAAACTTTGCCAAACATTCGAACATCTGATATTGATTATTTGATCTTATATATTTACTTTCAAAATACACATTCAAACACCCTCTTAAACACTCACTTCACCATGTACAAATACGAAACCTAGCTATAACCTATGATGAAGCGAAAAGTGTACCCCTTTTAGGGGTCATTTAAGCCCTAAATCGTATTTATTTGATCAAATATTGCCCTAAATTGTTCATTTTGTCATTTTAGGTACTTTGGAGAAGAAATCTGGAAAAGGAAGCATTTTGGACGTTTTTGGAGCATAAAAGTGAAGAAAACGACAAAGTCTCCAAAGCAGCTGGAAAAGTACACTTGACGGCGTCAAGTATTGCTCTTGACGGCGTCACGGCTTGGCAAAAAAGGTGGATATGAAAAATACACATGATAAGCCAGGGAGTTTTACAAAGGAAGTCTGACGGCGTCACCCTTTGAAGTGATCAAGGTCGTCACGGTTTAAGCTAAAGAGAGACGGCGTCAAGCTTTATTCTGACGGCGTCAAGCCTTGATAAGCCAGGGAGGATTTTGGAGGACTAAAGAGGGACGGCGTCAGGAAGACCATCCGGGAACCCTAGACACGGCGAGGTGACGGCGTCAAGATCTATAACGTGACGCCGTCAGCCACTAAGTTCTATATATAGTTTTGCAATTTTTTGTCATTGGTGTGCAACTTTGTGAGGAGAAACCCTAAGACGAATTTCTGCCATTTTTAAGGGTTTTTATACCCTTGGATCTCCCATGTTTAATTGAAGATAAGTAATCATTTAATCAATCAATATGTCTATGTGTTGTTTGATTATATCTCGTTCTTGTCTTTTAATTAACATGCTAGGCTAGATTTATCTTGTGTTTGCTTAGATTCCAATGAAACCTAACTATTGATTATCGGTTATTAGTGTGTTATTAATTGTATTGGATGATTGTTTATCGATGTTAGGCTTAAGAAAACTGGCTAACTTCCTATACGGTAACTTGCTTGAACGTCTTAAGAAACATGAACCAATGCGTACTAAGGTTTTTATGGTTGTATTTAATGCATGCGCGAATTCTAGTGATCCCATGTTAGGAGCTTCCTAGCCGGCTCGACATAGGAGTGAAGTAGGAGCTTGTAGAGTTGGGGAAGTACGTACGCCACCCCACGATTGGTATTAAGGAATACACCCGTCATCCACGCAATTAATACACACTAATCAACCGGTAAAAGATAGTTAGGGAGTAAGGAAATCTAAGTAAACACATTTCTCTCCACATAAGTTTCACAACCTTTTCATTTTCAGTTATTTTATTTTATTTGCATTTGTAGTAATTTGGGGTTAGTTGACTAGCAACTAATTCCGCCCACTCTTTCAAACCCGAGATTTTACTTGCTTTCATAAAATATAAAAATACAAAAAGAATCTTCCCTCACCCTTAGACCTATTAGAGTAGTTTTTCAATCCTAACGACACTATTCCCCTAGAGAACGATCAATCCCCCGGTACTTGCCACTTCACTATACTACATCGGTCAGGTACACTGCCTGGTGGGGATTGCAAGCCTCTTGAGATCCCTCGAGAGGTAAAACCTGTTGTAAGGTCGCAAAACCACGCATCAAGTTTTTGGCGCCGCTGCCGAGGAATAGTTATTGTTTAGGTTGAATTTTTATTTTATAAGGTCTACTCACTAGATTCTTTTCTAGTGAGATTTTTATTTTTATTTTTCTAGGTTTTTCTTTAGTCTATCTATTTTCTTCGTGCTTTTGTTCGTATAAGATTTTCATTGACTATTCAGTTTGCCATTATGGAAAACGCGAATCCACCCCTTACACCTGACGAAGTGGCTTTGTTACGTTGCCAAATTGAGGATGAGATTAGCGAGCTCAGAGAGCTCAATAGAATGATTGATATAGAGCTTGATTATGCCTTGAACAACTTAGAGACCGCCATATACTCAGATAATTACTTAGAACGTAATAATCTTACGGTTGAGGAGTTGATTGAGAAAATTGATGAAGTGAAGGTAGATCCTAGGTTGGATGATTATTTCAATGAATACCCCACTAAGGAGGAGATTGCTTACTATAACAACCTAGTTGATAACCCTCGACCACCTTTTGTTAGAATTGACCCAAAGATTAAGAGGGGTGATCCCGGGAATGTGAAGATACCATGTATGATTGGGTACCAATACGTTGAGCATGCTTACATTGACTGTGAATCCCCAACCAACGTGATGTCCTCAGGCCTTTATAGCCAGATCATAAACACACCACTTGAGCCTAGGAAAGACCCTAAGTGCCCCGGCGGAGTTTGCAACTTCGTTGGAAGGGTTAGGGACATGCATATCCTTGTTGGGAATTTTACCTTTGTCACCGACTTCATGATCTTAGAAGATTTGGCAAGTGTTGTTGACTGCCGCCTTTCTCACGTGGTGTTAGGTAAGCCGTTTATTGAAGCATCCAATTTAAAGTATGATCGTTTAAGAGGCACGGTTCAGTTTTCTAATCACATAGATAGGATCACATATAGGATGCCTTATCGGGTAAATGAATTTCGTTTTGTGCCTCGATTTGACAAGGAAAACATTGGTGCGATTGAGGACATCAATGATGAGGGTAAAGAGAAAGGCATGGACTATGTTTGGAATAAGAGAAGCCTTTATTATAAAGATTGCTTGAACCTAGGACCTAAATACAAAGTTGATATGGAGGTTGTTAGGATGATTAGAGGGGCAATTGAGAAGCAAAACGGAAAAACGTAGAACCCGTGACTTTGAGTCTAGCTACAAGACTCGTTAATAAAGAAAAGCGCTTCTTGGGAGGCAACCCAAGCTTTATTTGCTTTGTGTGTTTATTTATTTGTTTGTTTGATTTTATTTGCTTCCGTATGTATGTTTAATTTTTATTATTATTGATTCATGTTCAAAACTAAATTGTGAAAATGCTTTATCTTGTTTTTAACTTCGTCTTAACTACATATAAAGGTATTTTGCAAAAGATAAGTGTAAGGGAAATCCAAATCGGTTTAGTAGAACACAAATGAACATGAATCGTAATAATAATAAATTAACATACATATTCGTATTTGTTTGAGTCAAATGCTTGTATCGAGTCATAATGATGTTTTGCAGGATTTCCAGGAAGTAAGGTAAAGGTTTTTCCAGAAATTTTCCGGAAACTTAACATGAGAATTCTGTCAGATCATTTCTGACGGCGTCAGGCTTTACAACCTGACGGCGTCAGGTTTTAATTTTCTGAAAATTTTGAAAGTTTTGTTTTCATAAAAAGTTTTTATTAAATCTCTAACTTATAAACTCCAGGAATCTGCAAAATAATCATTCCAAAAGCATTATATCCTTATATAGAATTTATCCCGCCGATGTTATGCAGGTTTTCGTGTTTGTTTTCTCAGGTTTAACAAGTTATTTTGGACAAGGAGATGTATGTGGAATCAAGCTCTTGGCGATGCATTAGTCTTGAAGCTTCAACATCATCTTGGAAGAAGATCTAACCATGTTACCTCTTTATCCACCAAACGAATCAGGGGAGTATTTGATTTCATTCTTTTACCATATTTACTTTTACATCTTGTTATTTGAACATTGGGGACAATGTTCATCTTAAGTGTAAGGGGGGGGTAAAGTACGATACTTTAGAGAATGCTATTACGCTTGATTTTTCGTTTGTTTGATGGTAGATGTGTAATAAAACTGAGAGAAATACCTGTTAGGGCAATTTTAGTGCCAAATTTAAAATTTTTTACAACATATAGGAGTGAAACTTTGATCTTAATGAGCGTCTCATGGATAGGAGTTATATGACTAGCACAAATCGTACCACTGATGAGGCGAAAAGTGTACCGCTTTTAAGGGGTCATTTAAGCCCGAAATCGTATTTATTTGATCAAATATTGCCCTAAATCGTTCCTTTTGTCATTTTAGGTACTTTTGAGGAGAAATCTGGAAAAGGAGGCATTTTGGACGTTTTTGGAGCATTAAAGTGAAGAAAACGGCAAAGTCTCAAGAATCGGCTAAAAGTTACTCTTGACGGCGTCACAATTAACATGGGACGGCGTCATGCCTTGGCAAGAAAAGTTGGATGTGAAATTTACTCATGACGGGCCAGTGAGTTAGCATGAGAATTCTGACGGCGTCACGCTTTAACTAAATCAAGGGCGTCACGGCTTAAATCATAAGGGGACGGCGTCACGTTCATGATCCGACGGCGTCAAGCCTTGATAGGCCAGAATGGATTTTTGAAGAGCTAAAGAGGGACGGCGTCAAGAAGGTCACCCGGGAACCCTAAAAGCGGCGAGGTGACGGCGTCACAATGCATAAGGTGACGCCGTCAGATCCAAAAATCTATATATAGTTTTCTAATTTTTTGTCATTAAGGGAGAGCTGAGTGTGTGGAATTTTGGGATAAAACCCTAAGACGATTTTAGCTACTTTTTCAGGGCTTTTTGCCTTGAGATCTTCCATGTTTCATTGAAAGATAAGTTATCAATCAATCATTCAATATGTCTATGTGTTGTTTGATTCTATCTTATGCTTGTCTTTTGTTTAACATGTTAGGCTAATTTTATCTTGTGTTTGCTTAGATCTAATGAAACCTAGCTATTGATTATTGGTTGTTAGTGTGTTGTTAGTTGTATTGGATGATTGTTTATCTATGTTAGGCTTAAGAAAACTGGCTAACTTCCTATTCGGTAACTTGCTTGAACGTCTTAAGAAACATGAACCAAACGCGTACTAAAGGTTTTTATGGTTGTATTTAATGCACAAGCGAATTCTAGTGATCCCATGTTAGGAGCTTCCTAGCCGGCTCGACATAGGAGTGAAGTAGGAGCTTGTAGAGTTGGGGAAGTAAGTACGCCACCCCACGAATGGTATTAAGGAATACACCCGTCATCCACGCGACTAATACACACTAATTAACCGGTAAAAGATAGTTAGGGAGTAAGGAAATCTAAGTAAACACATTTCTCTACACATAAGTTTCTCACCACATTTCATTTTTGTTATTTTATTTTATTTGCATTCGTAGTCATTTGGGTTAGTTGACTAGCAACTAATTCCGCCCACTCCTTCAAACCCGAGATTTTACTTGCTTTCATAAAATTATAAAAACATAAAAAGAATCTTCCTCAACCCTTAGACCTAATTAGAGTAGCCTTTCACACCTAACGAACACTATTCCCTGTGGAGAACGATCAATCCCCCGTACTTACCACTACACTATACTACATCGGTCAGGTACACTGCCTGGTGGGGTTGTAAGCCTCTTGAGATCCCTCGAGAGGTAAAACCTGTTGTAAGGTTACAAAACCACGCATCAAGTTTTTGGCGCCACTAAAAAATTTTCCACCCCCAAATATGTGAGGTTCGCCCCTAGAATTGGTAGGAAAAGCATTTATGCTATGATGTGTGTACCGGTAGCACTTAGATTCTAGAACTTGCGTTAGGACCATTCCGAGGCCACAAGTGAGACTACATTCGTGTAGTTAGATTTACTACATGATAAGAGGCATTAGGATTAACCCATTGTTTTACACCTGTGTTTTTGTTATAATTACATTGGCTACATTGGTCAAGTAATTCTCCCACACCCTTTGCGTTGTACTCATTTTTAGTACACGATACCCCTAGTACACCCCTCAGAGCCTATCTTTTTGTTTCGACCTTTAAGCATTTTACTAAAAGGAAGAATTTGTTACACCCCACTTAAATGTACACCCAAATCGCCTTAGCCTACCTTGTATGCACTCATTTTTAGTGCATTATTGTGACAACATTTGTTTAAACCCCAAGTTAATTATCTAATTGATTACATGGTTGCTAAGTCGAGTCATATCCTT
The DNA here is from genome assembly GCA_021014915.2 of Artemisia tridentata subsp. tridentata. Classification (NCBI taxonomy): domain Eukaryota; kingdom Viridiplantae; phylum Streptophyta; class Magnoliopsida; order Asterales; family Asteraceae; genus Artemisia; species Artemisia tridentata. Next base: position 120,840,844 of record CP139507.1, on the reverse strand, counting down.
GTACATATTGTTTTGGGACGATTGGGACTCATGGGTAAAGTACTAGTGTAATGGAGTAATGGGGAAGAACAACATTATTACCCCCATATGTGCTAAATATTTTAAAAGTACTCCAAGTGTTTCGATTATCTTAATTCGAGTCATTAGAATAGTTATTTGTAAAGTTATGTAAAAGTTCAAGTGTAAGGGGATGCAACGCCCCTATGATGTATTATTTTGGATGGTAGGGCAAGAGTGTATGGAAAAAAAAATCGAAAAAATCAAGAAAAATACAAAAAAAATGAGAAAAAGAAAAGTAGAAAAAACATACGGACTACCATCCCGTTTCATTTTATGTTTATTTTATGTTTTTGTTATTTTGTTTTTAGCTTAAGTCGAGTCTAGTCTTGGCTTAGCAACGCCATATTGTACATGTAATTAATCAAGATCCTTAACTCGCCACCAGTAAAATATCCCTTATCCAACAAAACCGTGTTTATCATATCCCTACACCTAACGTTATAACCCGTTTAAAAGCCCTCTTTGATAGTTTATCTTAGGTGCTTACGCCTAGTGGAGAAGGTTTTTGATCCTTTCCCAAGCCTATGGTAATCTATTTGCTATAACAGGTAGTGAGAGATATTATCCGTTTTCATTTATGAGATTTATTTTGATGACACCTGAGAGATGTGAGTATCTAAACACTACTTGTGAGGTGCTAGTCTGTAATCTCCGTGCTTATTATGATTAAAGTGGAACGACTATTTGTTGTAATTACTTTTATATTAGCATTAAATGACCCCTAACTTGTATTTTGAATAGAATAAAAGCGCATTTGCTTGAGGACAAGCAAATCTCAAGTGTAAGGGTATTTGATGAAGCGAAAAGTGTACCGCTTTTAGGGGGTCATTTAAGCCCTAAATCGTATTTATTTGATCAAATATTGCCCTAAATCGTTCCTTTTGTCATTTTAGGTACTTTGGAGAAGAAATCTGGAAAAGGAAGCATTTTGGACGTTTTTGGAGCATAAAAGTGAAAAAAATGACAGAGTCTCCAAAGCTGCTGGAAAAGTACACTTGACGGCGTCAAGTATTGCTCTTGACGGCGTCACGGCTTGGCAAAAAAGGTGGATATAAAAAATACACATGATAAGCCAGGGAGTTTTACAAAGGAAGTCTGACGGCGTCACCCTTTGAAGTGATCAAGGTCGTCACGGTTTAAGCTAAAGAGAGACGGCGTCAAGCTTTATTCTGACGGCGTCAAGCCTTGATAAGCCAGGGAGGATTTTGGAGGACTAAAGAGGGACGGCGTCAGGAAGACCATCCGGGAACCCTAGACACGGCGAGGTGACGGCGTCAAGATCTATAATGTGACGCCGTCAGCCACTAAGTTCTATATATAGTTTTGCAATTTTTTGTCATTGGTGTGCAACTTTGTGAGGAGAAACCCTAAGACGAATTTCTGCCATTTTTAAGGGTTTTTATACCCTTGGATCTCCCATGTTTAATTGAAGATAAGTAATCATTTAATCAATCAATATGTCTATGTGTTGTTTGATTATATCTCGTTCTTGTCTTTTAATTAACATGCTAGGCTAGATTTATCTTGTGTTTGCTTAGATTCTAATGAAACCTAACTATTGATTATCGGTTATTAGTGTGTTATTAATTGTATTGGATGATTGTTTATCGATGTTAGGCTTAAGAAAACTGGCTAACTTCCTATACGGTAACTTGCTTGAACGTCTTAAGAAACATGAACCAATGCGTACTAAGGTTTTTATGGTTGTATTTAATGCATGCGCGAATTCTAGTGATCCCATGTTAGGAGCTTCCTAGCCGGCTCGACATAGGAGTGAAGTAGGAGCTTGTAGAGTTGGGGAAGTACGTACGCCACCCCACGATTGGTATTAAGGAATACACCCGTCATCCACGCAATTAATACACACTAATCAACCGGTAAAAGATAGTTAGGGAGTAAGGAAATCTAAGTAAACACATTTCTCTCCACATAAGTTTCACAACCTTTTCATTTTTAGTTATTTTATTTTATTTGCATTTGTAGTAATTTGGGTTAGTTGACTAGCAACTAATTCCGCCCACTCCTTCAAACCCGAGATTTTACTTGCTTTCATAAAATATAAAAATACAAAAATAATCTTCCCTCACCCTTAGACCAATTAGAATAGTTTTTCAATCCTAACGACACTATTCCCCTAGAGAACGATCAATCCCCCGGTACTTGCCACTTCACTATACTACATCGGTCAGGTACACTGCCTGGTGGGGATTGCAAGCCTCTTGAGATCCCTCGAGAGGTAAAACCTGTTGTAAGGTCGCAAAACCACGCATCAACCTACATATAGTTAACTGATATCTAATTATTAGTTTATTACCCTTGTTGAATCTATATAGGTTTGGGATCTGAAGACTACAGATTGTCTACAAACATTCAAGCCACCACCTCCTTTAAGGGTATTGCTACCATAAACATCACAATAATTTTATCTTTTATTTAATTCCACTTCTTCACTCTTTTCGTGTAATTTTGCATCATCCTTGGGCTTTTAACTAATGGGTTCTCTGTTTTGATCTACAGGGAGGTGATGCTTCTGTAAATTTCGTTCACCTTTCGCCCAAAAATCCGGACCATGTTATGATCTGCAGAGTCTCACAAAGAGGTATGGCCTTTCATGTGATTTTATTTCTATCAGTTCTTTGACTATTCTGCAGGACTGCGAGTGCTCAAAACGGCATCAAACCGTCACTGCCATTACCTGAGACCGAGACTTCAAAGAAGAATGCCAAGAAACAACTTCAGTTACTTTCATGAATCAGAGAAAAGATAAAAAGGTTGGACGAAGAACATGAAGCCCTTGAAACTGCTAGTGTATTAGTTACAACTGTTAGTACTGCTAGTGTATTAGTTACAACTGTTAGTACTGCTTATATGATATGTGTTAGTGGTTCAGTTATATACATTACAATTTTATTGTATTTGAATTTGTTTTGATATATATTTGAGTTTGTTTCGATATATATTGATTTCTTAAATGTGACTAAAAGATGTATATAGTCACACTTATTAGCACTTTTGGCCACTTTATGCTTAATTGTATGTGACTAAATACCCAAAACAAACATGTTTTGTGTGACTAAATATTACAAAAGGTCACACAAACTAAAAATTCATGTGACCATTGGATGATCAATAGTCACACAAAATACACGTTTCTTCACTTTAAACAGCATATGGTCACACTTATTAGCACTTTTAGCCACTTTATGCTTAATTGTATGTGACTAAATACCCAAAACAAACATGCTTTGTGTGACTAAATATTACAAAAGGCCACACAAACTAAAAATTCATGTGACCATTGGATGATCAATAGTCACACAAAATACACATTTCTTCACTTTAAACAGCATATGGTCACACTTATTAACACTTTTGGCCACTTTTTGCTTAATTGTATGTGACTAAATACCTAAAACAAACATGCTTTGTGTGACTAAATATTACAAAAGGCCATACAAACTAAAAATTCATGTGACCATTGGATGATCAATAGTCACACAAAATACACATTTCTTCACTTTAAACAACAAATGGTCACACTTATTAACACTTTTGGCCACTGTTTTTTAAATTTTATGTGACTAACTCGAAAAAAACAACACAAGTTGTATGACTAAATCATCATAAACGTCACATTTATTATATATTCATGTGGCCATAGGATGAGAAATAGTCACACATACTGATAAATCCAACAAAATTTGTGCCTAATTGGTCACACATATTCGGGTTTTGGTCACTCTTTTTCAATGAAAACGGTCACAAACTAAACAATGTGACCATATAGCACCTACGGTGGCGCGACTTTTTGTCACACACACCCAAAAAAACATGTGTGACTATATGCATATAGTCACACATTTTTGGTGTGACCGTAAGCCAAATCTGTATAGTTGTTGCTAGTGATTGCAATTTGATGTTTATTTACTAGCTTTTACTTAGTTGTTATTGTTTTTACTCAAAATCATAAAAATACCAAAAATATTAGTTAAGTAGTTATAGCTTATTCTAGTGCTTAATTTCTGTTTAAGTTTGTTCATTAGTGCCTAATACACTTAGTTAACCATCTGTCTTTTAAAAACTTAGCTTAAATTGGACTTATTCAGTTTTAAAAACCAAAACAGTCCCATTAAGGGGTGTTTAGCACAGTGGTCAAAATGGATATAAATTTATTTTAACTGTTCAAATGTCATTTAGCCAGCTTAGTTTAGCTTAATTTGAGTAATATAAGCTGTTTTTAAGTTGATAGGAATTGATTTAAAAGGTTTTGAATGTTTGAGATTGATGTTTTGAGTTTTGAGTTTTGTGATCCATAACTACTCCATTAGCTTATTATTGAGAAGTCTATCATAAGGACTTTTTTATTGCTATTTTTATGATGAAACCAGTCATTTAAAGTTAATTGTGTAGAGTTTATTGCATTTCATATGGATTTGTAGAGTTTTAGATCAAAATAAGTCATCAAAATCTGATATCAGAACCCATTTGCCTTATCAGTTTCTGATCAGCCTTTTTAAGCAGTTTTTTTAGGTTTATAGAAGCTCATTAAAGTCTGAATTTCATTTTACTAGCTTTTTGGTGTATGTTCTTTATTTGTTTTCAGAATTTGTGGTTTAGCTTATTAATTATAAAGCTTATTTTTACCTTCTGATCTAATGCCTAAGGTCTGCACACTTATTGCATCTGTATGCATATTGCCCTAAGCAGCCTCATTCTCAGCTTATTTTTAAGCATTATATAAGCTATATAGGGTCTTATTTTTAGTTTATAAGCTCTTTGGTGTATAAGGATGATCTCTTTTAAGTTTCTGGTAGAATAGATTATTGCTTAGCTGCTTTACTTTAGCTTAAAGTTGCCTTGCTAGGCTGTTTTGATTAGTTGATTTCCCTTATTTGCTTATAAGTTGATTCTGTGCTTATTGGCTTGTGAGATTCTGCTTAATCGGTTCTTTTTGGTTTTTCTTAAGATTGCTTATTGAAGTTTATAGCTTATTTTAGTTCTCTCACAAGCTGATTGAAGCTTGTGAGCTTGTTGCTTAAGCCTTAGTTCATTTCTAGCTCTTTTAAGCAATCTGTCATTTTAAGCTCTTTTTCTGGCTTATTTTTTAGATTCTAAAAATATTTCTTTTACAAAAAATTCTTATTTTCATCTTATTTTCAAGTCTCAAAAGAAAAAAGAAAAAAAAAATTATTTTTTTTTTTTAATAAAATAAAAATGGGAAAGTGGAAGTCAAGGGTGAGCCTAGACTCGAACCCCTGAGCTCAACACTCTCTACCCTTAAACACACCACTCACAACCATTCGCGCCCTTGGGTCTTTTCTGCCCAAGGGTGTTTGGTTAATTCTTTTAACCCTTTTTTCCTTCTTTTGCTTATTTTCCCCTTTTTGCTTAATAACTGCTTATTTAGATAAGCAATTAAATTCTTTTTAATTTTCCTAGGATCTTATAATCTTAAAGTACTTTTCTGTGATTTTTCATAATTTTTCACCTTTATTTGATATATTTTTATATATTTTTCTTTTCAAAAGTTTGTTTAATTCATAATAAATAAAATAAATATCAAAAAAATAATTTTCTTTTTTCTAAAATTTTCTTTTATCAAATAGGACTTAGGAAAAATAGTTTTTCCTATCTAGGGTTAGTATTTTTAATATTTCACTTTTTAGGCTCGGGATTAGCCCGTAACTGCGCGTTTTTAGGTTTCTTTACGTTTTTACTTATTCTTGTTTAGTTTATTTGTTTTATTTGCACATTTAGTTGTTTTTGTTTTTATTTTAATTTTCATAATTGTAGTTATAAAAACCAAAAATCTCATTTATCTTTCACTATTCATAACACATAATCACAAACCGAATCACAAGTTCCATTCATTCCTTCGTTGGGAAAACGACTCGGGAATACGTATTTCCTTTGTACTACCTTGGAGGTATAATTGAACGAATCAATGATCTTACTCCTGAGCCTTCCTCAGGACTTGTTGTTGCTACAATCCCTATACAACCTGAAGCTATAGCAACAGAAGTGCCTGAGACTTCCACCAGTCAACCCCTTCCCACTGACAAAGGGAAGGGAATCATGGTGACTGAAGATCCTCCTCAAATGCAACTGGTGCCAGCATCAACCGAAGTGCGTCCTAATCCGGATTCACCATTTTGGGTCACCTTAGAGGATGGGAGCAAATTCTTTGGAACTCCGCAGAAAGTAGCCAAAGTCCTGGATGAACAGGACAAAAGAAAGTCTACAAGGAAGGCTGTGCAACTCAACAGACCTACAATTGTTGAGGTTGCTAAGGAAGTGATCAAGGAGACTGACAAGGTCATCAAGGGGGAAGAATTCCTCAAGCTTCAGGCTAACCTCATTCAGGAACACAATCAGTAGGTCAAGCTTAGAGAAGAAATGAGGAAGAAAACCTACGAGAGGTATATGTGGCACATGACAAAGACCAAGGGGGAAGGCACCATCACTGATATGACCATTCACCTGACCAAGCCTATAAGCGTAACGGTTCACAGGGGACCAAGAAAGTCTGAGGTAAACAAGCCCTTCAAGTTCTCAGACTATGGGTTAAGGGAATGAGACATGATGATGCCCATCCCTAAGGAAGAAGCAAGGCAAGATTGTTCCTAGCCTTCTAAAAACACTGAACTCCAAATATGAAGAACTGGAAAAGGTGGCTAAGAGTTTAGGAATAGATCATGAAAAGGCACTTGCTTTTTAGGGACTGTCAATCCCTGAACTTACTCAGAAGATTGGGAGGAGAAGGAAAGCTGTGGAACAGGAGCCTGAACAGTTCATAGCTGCCCTACATTGCAACAAGATTCCTCCTCAGGGAGTCAAGTTTGTTCCCAACCTGGTCATCAAGGAGCCTGAGTACGGTATCTTCTTTGTCGATGAGTTTGACCAACCGGCCTTTCAGCGAGTCAGTGATATCAACCTTGTGGAAACGACAACTCTCCTAGCATACAAGCTAATGGCACTTCAAGTGAAGGGCCCTGAAAATGAAGAGTTTGTCAAGATGTTAGATAGGATGATGAATGAGCGACCTGACAAAGAAGTGTTAGTGTCGTAGAAAGTTAAACTGGAACTCTTGGGTATCTTGGAAGGCGGAGTACAAGAACCCTGAGTATTATGTTAAATGTTAGGACTTTGTAATGATATTAATAAAATGATGGCCCATGTTTTCGTTATATCAATATCCTTTCATTGCTTTCTAGTATATTCAGTATGAGAAGAAGCCCATTTGCTCATTCATAACTGATCAAAACACTTAGGCATAATTTATATCCAAATAGGGGGAGATTGTTGGGTCCGTCAGTACCCAAGCGTCCTGAAAACAGGATTTGGACACAAATTAGCCAAGTGTTAATAAACCATAAACACTCTTAAGTCACTGAGTGAACAGTCACTCAGTGAGTTACCTTCAAGATGCTTAGGACGGGTCTAAGAAGAAAGATTCACCATTCAGTGAGGCGGGACTCCCTGAATGTCACTTAAGCCAAAGAAGAAGGTAATGGGTTCAGTGAGTATTTGACAAGAACTCACTGAGCCCCAGTCTCCTCAACAACTATAATGATTGAAGACTAAAGACTGAAGGCGAAGCCTGAAGATCTAAAGTCTGAAAGAAAGGCGGGATTAGGCGGGAAGAGTTTGAAAAGAAAATGAAAAGTCTTATCGGGCCGAAAGCAAACCTTCCCTAAAAACACGGCTAAAAGTCAAGAAGGTTCATCGCTGACACTTCTTGGAAATGACAAATACTGTGTATGTTGTCAGACTAGCTAGGTTATCCGTTTTGCACGTCTAAACATGTGATCTTTTATACTTGTGTATAAATAGGAACAGAAGGAGAAAAGTGGAATAAGTTTTGTGCATTAAAAGCTTAGACTTTCACAAAACCACTTTTCTCCTCCAAAGAGCAATCACATCCCTGAGATAGCTCAGTGGGTCATTCTAGTTGCCACTCAAGAATATCTTGAGTTTAGAGAGGAGACACACCATACCTTGTCTATTCGATCCCAAGTGTTTATTACGCAAACACTTGGGTAATAGATTCTTTTGATTAATTTCTAATAAGAATTTAAACGTTGAAATGTGTTTTATCTTTACGTTTTATTTATCTGTTATAATTAATCAATACATTAATCTCAGTCATAAACACAATTAGATTAACTTTGTAGTTAACTTCTACTTGTGTAAAGGGAACAACAGTTGGTTAACAAAATTAGATTTCAATGATTGTCACTTATCATTAAAACCGTTTTTGTTGGATTTAATATTTTTGAAAGTTTTACCAAATTAATTAAGAATATGTTTGTTCAAGGCTAAGCAACATGAGATAAACAAGAGAATAAAATGTAATGAGTACACAGACAAAGCATAAGAGCAATACATGACGGGTAATCATGAAAGCTATTATATCTACTTGACATAAGAAGGAATCCTTTCGACTTTTAATCCTTAATACATAAAGTGCATAAAGTGTGGTTTGTGTATGAAGTACAAATAATGTATTTCCTCTAATCAAGTCTTAAGACGTGAGATTAGTCCTTAAACATGTCATCATCCGGGCTGTCAAATGTTCTACTATCCAATTCTCACAAGTATGGTAATGACTCGTTATAGACAGATGATTCATAACTTAATCAGCACGATTGCATCTTTTGACCTTTTGAAAATTGCAATGACCAATCCAAACAAGAGATAGTAAACCGAATAAGGACATATCAAATACAAAATATATAGATTCAAGAACATATATTACAAACTCAGGTTCATATCATATGGCTATAATGCCTCAAACAAACATAAGTCGACTACTCCATATTCAAAGTAAAGTAACTAGTGTCACATGAATAAACGATTATCAAACTCATAGTGAAATAAAGATTATACCGAGATTACAATTGATGAACCACGTTCACAACTTCTACTCCAAAATACTGCTGCTTTCAGGCTTCTAGCAAGTGGTTTTGGTGTGAACCACTCCTAAGGCTTCTAGCAAGTGGTTTTGGTGTGAACCACTCCTAAAACTTCTTATGATTGGTTTATGATGATTGGTGAGTGAGATGCCCCTTTTACTCCGAATTAAGCCACTATTTATAGGTGGAGGAGCAGCCTTAGGACGTGCCTGGTGAGTAATGATAGGCAAGTGCTCGGCCATATCATTGATGTATCTCATTAATGAAGAAGTATAACTGACAGGGGAAGTACGCCGCTCATTAGCACAAAATCGGTGGGCTTCTCTTCACGTATCCGGTGCTCTTTAAATAAAAAACCGGCGTACTTTAGTGTTGAATCGTAAGTACATAGTTGACCAATGGGGCCCGTAAGCGGCGCTCTTCCTCCATAAGGTCGGCGTACTTTTGCTAAAGCATGTGTTATTTCTTCTAAGTCTTTTGCGTCATTAGTTTTGTTAATACAAATAGCGTCTCAAAAACGTTATTTATATTCTTTGATCTTTCATTAGTTTTGTTAATGACAAATAAAAGGAATATCTTTTAGCAAATAATAAATACTAGCTTAAGTCTCTTAAGTACACATTTTACACTTCACATATTAACCAAGAATTACAAGTTTAGTAACTTGTTTCCTTAAAAGGAAACTTTAATTCATAAACCATTCCATGACATCATTGCATGCATCACATACAATATCTTTGGTATATCTTGGTTAGATATGCAAGCAACATAGTTGACATTTGAAGATCTTGGATGATATGGTAAGATACAACTAAGATATGGTAAGAGACAACTATTACATAGTTGTCACATCCCACGGATCCAAGTCCTATAAAGGACGGATCCCTTTTGAGGGATCCGCCGGATCCGTGAGCTGAAGATCAGCTTGCCTATAAATAGGAAGCTGATCATTTGGCTCTCTCATCACTCATATAGCTTAACACATATATTCATTCAGTACATATCTTACTAACATCATTCATAGTTGCATTTCACTTTGATCCTTCATTTTGTAGAAAAGAGATCAAGCATTCAAGGATCTACAGAACCGTAATCCTTTAGTTGCATTACTGTGTGATCTTGTAGTTTGTTTCACACATCATATCTATCATTTGTAATCAGTGAGTGTGGTTAGTACTTTAGTCCTTAAAGTACAAAGAGTATAGGGAGTGGTTGTACCCTTGTAAAGAACTCGACATTTAGCTTAGTGTCGGTAAAGTAATTAGGCGACGTCAGGTTGGTTCTACCTTGTGAAAGAACCCGGTGTTTAGCTTAGTACCGGAAAAGGAAGTAAGCGACGTGTAAAGGTTTTCTCCGCCTAGGAAAGGAGTTTGTTTCTTAGTGAAAGATAAACTCTCGAGTAGGAAACTCGGGGAGTGGAGTAGGGCAAGGAATAGAGTTCTTGTAGCCGAACCACTATAAACAACTGTGTCGTGTGGTTTGATCTTTCCTCTCTTTATCTTTTGTTTACATTGTGTGATTATTTATTTGTGATTGTTTCCTTTGAATTAACATATATGTAACAAAGCAAATAAAACTTTAAAAACGGTAAAAACTATTCAACCCCCCTTCTAGTTTTCCACAAGTTTCTCGTCTCTATCGTGTCTTTCCTTAGATCATTAGCCCTGCATGTTTATTCAAATATTAAGTACCAAAAGTTCTATAAATAAGAGTAATTAGCTATATAATTCACATAATATCGAGGGTATAAACATGTATAATACAAGACTCATCAAATTCCCCCATGCTTAAACTATTGCTTTTCCTCAAGCATAAAAGAAAAAAATGTTTTAAAATCGAGTCTCGTATAAATTTCATAGATTATTTTTCTGTATCCAAGACAATCGTTGAGCTAAAATAACATGACGTGCTCCTCAAGAATATGTACGTTTTAGAATTCACTCAAGCACTCATATTGATTGTAGTTGATGTTGTTTTGCAAAATTCACTCTTATAGCTCAGTCATAATTCATAAGTTTACCATAAGCTTGTTCAAGAAACAAAACTGCACTGACGTGGCGTAAGCACCAAGTATAAATATCAAAGAGAACTTTTATTCGGGTTATATCGTTAGGCTTAAGATTTATAAGGTAGGAATAAGTCATGGGATTCTTTATTTTGAATTGATGTAAAAGGAAAAACTTAAGTCGGGAAATCTATCAAATAACACTTTTATTCATTCTTTTCTTTTTCCCTCTTTTCATTTTTCCTTTCTTTCATATCTTTTTATATATCTTTTTTTTCCCCTTATCATAACAAACATAAAGCGTGCACTCTTCATCTTCATTACAATTGGTATAAAAACATTATTTCAACGTTCTTTCATTTTCCATTTTCTAGATTTCCGACTAAGTAACATATTTTTGTTATTTTTTGGTGGTTTATAAGAAACGAAAAAGTTCGGCTCAAAGGGTGTAACTAATGGGATTTAGCACTAAAAGTGAGTGCTATAATGGGTTTATTATTTAGATTAGTAAACGGATGGTTTATTTTGGTGTAAATCCTAACTTTTGCCTCTTATCACATATAAATACTTATATCACACGAATGTGAGCTCACTGCCGTCTCATAATGATTTCATGCACAAGTTCTAGAATCGAATAAATCATCGGCACACTCATAAACAAAGAAATCAAGCATAAAAGGTATATGCCGATATAGGCTCGAAATCCTCACATTTTCAGTGGTAATGGGTATAAAATGTGCAAATAATGTTATCAATCCCGATTCAGATTGCTTTAAGATCATTTTGGATATGTTTTATAAAACTTAGTTTTAAAATAATAGTAATTTTCTAAATTATTTTTACCCCGTAAGCGGCGTACATCACTAAAATGTGTGTCGGTTTTTATTCAAAAGATCGGCGTTCTTAGTGAAAGAACGGCGGTGTTATAGTAACAGTTTAACTAAAATTTCAAAATTTTACATACTAATGCAGGCACTAACTTTATTTTTCCAGTTTATCTCCCCCCCCCCCCCCCCCCCCCATTATTAAAATTAGCATTGTCCCTAATGCTAGAATTGAAAAAAATGTATAACGGAAAATGAGAACGTACTCTGTACTGTTGCTAAGCTCTTTACTGCCATTTAGACAATTCTATCCATGCACAATACACGTATGCAATCCGTATCATAGTTATCAAAAGTTCCATGTTGAATGTGCCACCTTTTAGCACATCATCATGATCATATCACATTATCAATTCAAAATAGATGATAATTGTCTCACAATTTAGTAATATTATAATAGTGATAATTGTTCTTGTTTTGTGTGATACAGTGAGGTGGTAGTGGTGCAAGTGTTCAAATTGTTTAGGGGTACCAACAGAGGTACCCAAATTACAGACCCAAATCGAATATTGTTTGAAACATGACCACACACTGGTCATAACCAAATGAACACATAGACAAACCCGCCGTACTTTCCTGCCAAGTACGGCGGTGATCACTGCTGGTCTTCACCATTCATTCAAAGGTTCAACCTCCAACACCTCTTGCAACTCCCTAAGCTTCCCAGTATGCTCATCTCTCAATATAGAAAAAGACATAATTAAAGCACATAAACAATGATATATATTAACCTAAAAAAACATGAAAAAGCAAGATAAATCAACGCAAAGGCATTAGCAGAATCTGTGTAAACATAAAAACAAACATATTATGACATTATTAGTTTTGATTTTTGTTGAACCTAATGATATTAGGGTTCTGAGTTAAAAAAAAAAAAAAAAAAAAATCGACAATAATTAAGGAATAGATAATGAGTTTTCTAAGTTGTAGGGATTCTCATGATAGTTATCTCACTAAATTAAAATGGTGAATAATTGGTTGCATAGGTTTATAGATTTGGGTTTGCAAGATATAATCAAAAAATTGTGTTTGTCTAGTGGTTATCATGCTTGTTTGTGGACTAACAGACCTAGGTTCGAATCTAGCTCCATGCATGATATTTTTGAAAGAAAAAAAAATCCGTAATTTTAATAAATGAAAAAAAAATTGAAATTTAAATAAATGAAAAAAAAAAAAGATTGCTTAGGTGGCATGTATTGCTTAGGTGGTATTATGAGGTGGCATTAAATTTGATGATGTGGCTTTAAAATGGTCAAACGCCTCCTGTTATATATATATATATATATATATATATATATATATATATATATATAATATATCCAATATATATATATATATATATATATAACACTTACTTGTTACTCTTGAAGGTTGCATCAAAAGATACTATGTCTCTAAACTCTTTATAGTTGCATTTGGCAAATTCATCAACCCAAAACATTGCACTAACTCACTGTCTTCTACCTTATATTGAAATGTAAAGTTCGGCACATACATCTTTCTGTTTTCCATTTTGTTTATAAGAATTTGTGCGTCACTTTATCCTATGAAAGCATTAATATCCCTTTGATGATCCTTAAAATCATCAGATGTCCCATGAACATATTCATACCCACCTTTCATATTGGTTAACAAGTTGTGAGCCCGTGTTGCACCAATCTTGTTTGTCGTCGCTTTGACAACAAACATTTTGTCTGCTTTGAGTCATTCTTCTTTGTTTTTTTGTAAAATGTTTGTACTCTTTTGGTATAAGAATATGGTTTTGTTTAGCAATAAACTGAACTAACTTGTATTTTCCAGAAACTGTGTCCAATTCTAACCTTATACGAGCTTTACAACCTGTTATATGCAAAGTTGTATTTCTCTTTTGTTTGTCACTGTTTTCAAGATCCAAAGTATCAATATTAATACGTCTCGGAAGACCTTCTTTATTACACATGATGTATTTGTGTTGTACCATTCCAGATTTTGTTAGCTTCAGCATAAGTACTATACATCTCTATAGCTTCCTCTAAGGTATCATAGTATTTTCCCTCAATTGGTATACAAATTCCTTCTACATGAGGCTCCCAATATATCGATCCATTCGGTGTTTCAGTATGTTCATATAAAGTTGTTCTTGGTGATCTCATAGAATCTGCATATCAAAAACAGAATCACATGTTATTAAATATAACTAAAAAGCTGAATCACATGTGAATTATTCTTTTATAGGTCAAAATACATGTGATTCATGTATAAATCACATGTGATTCATGTATAAATCACATGTGATTTTAAAAACTAATAACATGTTATTTATTGCTTTCCTTGTTATTTACACATATGATTTATTAAAAATCACATGTGATTTACAAACGAATCACATGTGATTTACTAATTAATCACATGTGATTTTCTAGTGCAAATCACATGTGATTTAACTTTCTAAAAGCTCAAAACACTAAAACAGCAAAATCGCTTGTGATTTATTACATACAAAAAAAATATATACTGTAATAAACAAGAAAGATCAAATCACACATAATTTACCTTCGATTTCTTTTTCAAAATCACCTTTATATGCCATTTTTGGTAAATCATCTCCTAGATCTGGTAAATCGTCTACAACGTCTCCTCTCCTATATCTACAGCATCTACTGGAACTTCGATTAGCTGATTTTTATCTATAACATCGATTAAATTCTGATTTTCAACCATTTTTAAACGACGGGGCGGTGATTTTTCGGCGGTTTTTATGGTGATTGTGATGAGAGAGAAAGTAGATCTGTTAACGACGGCGGTTTTTATGGTGTGAACGACGGTTATTTTCTGGCCGTTTTTATGGTTTTACGGTGGTTTATTTTCCGGTAGTTAATTTTTCGGCAGTGGTTATTTTTCCGGCGGGCGTTTTTAACATGTGTGTGTTTTTATGAGAGAGAAAGTAGGTCGAATAAATGAAAGAATGCAGGATATTTTTTGCTTTTATAGGTTAGAGGTGGAATTACTTATTTGCTCTTGTTTATTATTTTAATATTTGATCTATGCCGTTGAATGAAAGAAGAATGGATGGTTGAGATGTTTTGGTTTTTCTTTAGATATCAGTGGTTTGTCATAGATCTCAACTCGGGTTTGAACACCATATTCACATGTAAGTACGTAACTAGACACCATTTTCTTAATTTTGTTATAATGTGAATACATGTCGATACATACATGCATGCATAACAAAAGAACACGCAACTATAAAATCAATATAAAATAGCGAGTGTGAATTTTCAAAATAAACACCGAAATAGAATACTAATATTGATTAGATAGTTGGCTACCCAAACGGCCAAACTATATATATTATAATCATATTAATCAAATACCAATCGTTTTTAACTACCAATGTTCCCTCTATAAATACATTTCATATATCATACAAAGCCATAAGCCAATAATCACACTTAATCACAAATATATATACTTTTAGCATCTGTGATTCATTAAACAAAAAATCTTTGTAACCCAATGGCTCCAAAAGTGCGAGAAATCATGAGCATAGTCTTGGTTGTAATAGTCATGATCTTTGGTGGAGCCAACGCCCAATCGAGCTCATGCACCAGCACTCTCATGGGCTTATCGCCGTGCCTAAACTTTGTCACTGGAAACACAACTACTCCTTCACCTTCATGTTGCTCACAGCTCGCTAACGTGGTGCAGACACAGCCACGTTGCCTATGCTCGTTGCTTAATGGCAATGTCCCTAATATCGGTCTATCTATCAATCAAACTCTTGCTTTAACACTTCCTGGTGCTTGTCAAGTACAAACTCCTTCAATTAGCCTATGCAATGGTACAAACTTTTTTTTCTTTTCTATATGTTTTTATTAGAGATTATGAATAACAAGCAGTTAGTTGGAAACATAACCTGATAACTATACATATGATTAAATATGTTAATTCTTTATGAAAATTGTGGTTTTGTAGCCAATGGACCTACCAGCGGACCTGCTAGTGCACCAACAAGCCCAGCAAGTGCCCCTACTGGCTCTACTGATGAATCACAGACACAACCCTCAGAAGAAACCCCTGAAGCTCAAGCTCCTGCTACACCATCAACACCAAGTGTGCCTTCAGGTAATGTATTTAGAAACACATAACATGTTAAATTGCTTTTCATGAAATCAAATTATGTTGCTATTAAATCTAACGGGCTCTATGCGTATAATAAGTTATAAAAAAAAGGGACAAAAAGGTGTTAATGGGTCAACCCAACTTGACCCACACCAAAAAATGACATTTTCAAACCTAAATTCATTTTGACATGTTACTCAACCTGCATGATTCGCTTATCTTAAGGCTTGTACATCACGATAAGTTAGGAAGTTTTTAGTTGATTAAGGTGTTAAACTTGTAGGATCTGGATCTGGATCAAAATCAATGCCATCCACAAATAGCGCATCTGGAAGCAAATTTGGAGCAGCAACTTACCTTATGTTTTTCGTTCTTTTCATCGGGACAAAACTATGAGAGTCTTGCATTTGTTATAAGATCTTGTTTTTTTTCCTTGTATTAGATTTCACAGATTGTTTCATTTGTTACCATGTGTGTTTACAGGGGCGGAGGGACAATATAAATAGGGGGGGGCGGTGCCCTCAACAAATTGGCAAAAAAAATTTTCATATAGTGCAAAATTTTGGGTTTTATCGGACAAAACTTAAATTGCCCCCAGGCAAAAAATGAAATTGCCCTCAACAAAATTTTGGGATACTGAAAATAGGTTGTTTGGTTGTAATTAGGGTGTTTGGATGCTGAAATTAAGGTGTTTGGATGCTGAAATTAGGCTGTTTGGCTGTAATTAGGGTGTTTGGATACTGAAATTAGGCTGTTTGGATGCTGCTGTAATGCTGTTTTTTTGGGCTTATTTTGCTGTCTTTACGACAATATTTTTTTGCCCCCCATATGCCAAAATCCTGGCTCCGCCACTGTGTGTGTTTACAGATTGGATTTAGTTTTGTATGTAACATGTTATGACTTCTTATTTGATAAATATTACAATTTCTGTTATTTGATAAACATCTGCCTTATAAGATTGTGTTTTGAAGTTTCAAAATATGTAAAATAAGACAAAAATGATGCAATTGACATATCGAGAATAGACTTATATTGTTGAATTAAGTAATGGAATGTAAGATAGCTAAAAGAAGGATCACCTATAACACTACAAGAAAACATAGCTCGGGCGACGGACACCGTGCCGACGATCGAGTGTCGTCGGCAGTATTCGCTAAACGACAAAAAAATAACTTGACCAAGCCAAGGTTGCGTTGAATTTTTATGTCAGTATTATGCCGACGACGGTTCGTCGGTAAAATGATTCTAGTGTTTGACTTAGTGAAAACCTGGGCAGGAATTTGACCCGCCAAAACTATGTCGACGTCATGTCGTCGGCATAGTATAAACCAAAAAATAATTGTGATTATCGTGGGATTAGCGAATGATTAAGAATTGTTTTGCCGTTAGTTTAATGACGTCGGCACATATTTAAGTCAAATTTTTTGACTTTTCCCTCTTGTGAATAATAAGCTAATCTTTTATGGAAATCATAGTTTTGTAAAAATTGCAAAGAAATCTTCGAATTATTTATCTAGGTAGGTCATAATTTTGTTACGTAAGCAATTTGAACCAATCTAAATGCTTTAATTTTGCTTGTCCTCGTACTTTTTTTCCTTTCCAACATAAATTATATGATTTGATATAATTTATATAATCTATGTTGGAAAGGAAAAAAAGGGTTTTAGACCGGTTTCACGGGGGTCTAAATAGGGGGAGGTCTAAAAGGTTTTTAGCATAAAGACCGGTCTAGGCACCGGTCTAAAAGATTGGTTTTAAGACCGTTTCGTTTGCATATAAAGACGGTTAACGCACCGGTCTATAAGAGTTATATAAGACCGGTTGTTATTATATAAACCGGTCTATATGTGATTTTTGAAAAAAGAAAAAAAAAATCTGGGCTGTTTGGGATTGCTTAATTAAACGTAATGAGAATCAGAGTGTTTGTGATTACCTGTTGAGAGTTGAGACTACTGCATGTAGTGGGTTTGTTTGGGATTGCTTATTGAAACTGCTTTTAAACTTTCTAAGCAGTTTTAATAAGCAATCACAAACCAACCCACTACATGCAGTGTCTCAACAAGCAATCACAAACACTGTCATTTCCATTATAGCAGCGGTTTAATTAAGCATTCCCAAACAGCCCATATGAGCTAAATAGGCAATCTCAAACATCCGTTATAAGCCGTTGCAATTTGCAAATAAACATTACAACACATCCTTTATAAGGAGCTTCAAACATCTCTTAACTTGATTATAAATCGCAAAGACTCAATCATATCACAAACATAAACTTTATAGCTTGAATGGTAACAGTCTTGTTCCTCTTGTTAGCTAGTCCTGCAAGTTATTGCAAAAATGTACCCCACGTTCAAAACTCTCGTATACAACAGTAAGAACCAGGTTTGTGAGAAAGTTAACACCCAGAAGTACAAAAAGAACAAAAATAAAGAGAGAAGACCTTCTTGATAACCTGGAAAGGAAACACGTAAACAAACTCACTGTTGATAGTAGCAGTCGCAGATAGTAATTGTTGGTCCCAAACGATTGAGTAAAACAAATATAATGAAATTGCAATAATATGAATAACTTGTCAAATGTTCTAACTGTCGAAATTTCTGTACATGTACATCTATATATATGTTTCGAATGGGTGTCTTTAACCGACACAATGGTTCGGTATTAACTAACTAATCATAACCGCTATTTTCAGTTGAAAAGATTGTAATAAGCAACTTTGGTCCTTCAACTTTCTATCTTCATAAATGGAGCAATGAATCGAGATTATCATGCTCACATTCTCCTCCTTAATCTTGATCGTTGCTTCGTCCTAAGTCTTGAACTCCGAGCATTTGTCGCATAGTCACGAACTTGAGTCTTGGTAATGCTTTAGTTAAAATATCTGCTTTCTGAAGTTCTCCACTTACGTGTTCTACGTTGATATGACCATTCTCTACACATTCCCGAATGAAATGATAGCGAATGTCTATATGCTTGCTTCTTCCGTGAAATACTGGGTTCTTTACGAGTTGTATAGCTGATATATTGTCAACTCTGAGCGTTATCTTCTTTTCTTCTAATCCAGTTAATTCACTGAGTAATCGTTTTAGCCATAAGGCTTGACATGCTGCTGCTGTAGCCGCCATGAATTCTGATTCACATGATGAGAGCGCTACTGCTGGTTGCTTCTGAGTACACCAAGTGATAGGTGACTCTCCAAAGTAAAATACTATTCCAGTAGTTCCTTTTCCTTGATCTGTATTAACTCCATAACTACTGTCGCTGTATCCTGTAATCTTGCAGCTTCCGTCTTTCTTGTATATTATTCCATGGTCTTTGGTTCCTTTGATGTATCGGATTACTTGTTTCACTGCCTTCAGGTGATGATCCTTTGGGTCTTGCATAAATCTGCTGAGTAGTCCGACTGAATAACTAAGATCTGGTCTTGTATGCAGTAAGTATCTGAGACTTCCAATTAAGCTTCGGTAATAAGTTGCGTCAACTGGGTTTCCATCTTCCGCCTTGATCAACTTAGTGCCGGGGTCCATTGGTGTCTTCGTGTCATTACTGTCCGTCATGCTTGTCTCTTTTAAGATCTTGTTAATGTATCCAGTTTGCTTGATTGTAATCTCTCCTCCTGTCTGTGTAACTTCTATCCCAAGGTAATATGCTAGCAATCCTAAGTCGCTCATTTCAAATTTATCTTTCATCTGGGTTTTGAACAAATCTACTTCTTTCTTTGGAGTGCCTGTGATTATCAAATCATCTACGTATACTCCGACGATAAGTGTAGAAGTCTTGCTTCTCTTTGTGTAGATTGCTTGTTCGAGATTACATTTCTTAAAGTCTAATGACTTTAATGTTTGGTCAAGCTTCACGTTCCAAGCTCTCGGTGCTTGTCTTAAGCCATACAAAGCTTTACTTAGCTTGTAGACTTTTCCTAGGTTTCCTTGTTGAATGAAACCTTCAGGTTGTGTGACATAGACTTCTTCCTTCAATTCTCCATGTAAGAATGCGGATTTTACATCTAAGTAG
Source organism: Artemisia tridentata subsp. tridentata (assembly GCA_021014915.2). Classification (NCBI taxonomy): domain Eukaryota; kingdom Viridiplantae; phylum Streptophyta; class Magnoliopsida; order Asterales; family Asteraceae; genus Artemisia; species Artemisia tridentata. The sequence goes on along the minus strand of CP139507.1, from coordinate 120,820,865 downwards.
TGTACTTGCCATCCATGATATGCTGCTAGTGCTAATATCAATCGAACTGTCTCTATCCTAGCAACTGGTGCAAACACTTCATCGAAGTCTATTCCATGTTCTTGTACATAACCTTTTGCTACTAATCTTGCTTTATACTTTATGATCCTTCCTCGTGCATCTCTCTTGGTCTTATAAACCCATTTGAGTCCTATTGCTTTCTGATTTTCAGGCAATGTGGTAAGGGTCCATGTGTTATTTTTGTTGATTGAATCTAATTCAATTTTCATGGCCTCAATCCACTTCTCATCTTTTGATGCTTCCTTGTAATTACGGGGTTCTTCTTCTGTAAAGAATAAGCTTGGCGCTTCTACTTCACGTGCAGTTTGGTAGATTTCCGTAATACTCTTTAAACCTTGTATAGGTCTATGATCAAATCTCGGATCTGAGCTCTCTAATGAACTTATAGTAGCTTCTTCTTCATCTTCTGAGTTAGGGTTGTAAGTGTATGATGGTGGTGTGATTGGTGAGGGTGGATCTGGTATAGTTTGTTGTTCTTGATACGTGTTGTCGGTGTTTTCTATGTTGACTGGTGTAGGATTATCATAGTCAACTCCATCTATTACAAAGCTAGTCCAAAACGTATCTTTAGTACTCGTATCCTCTTCATTATTACTCCAATCCCACGGTTTTGTTTCCATAAACTTTACATCCCTACTAACATGTTTCTTCTTTCCTACTGGATCATATAGCCTACATGCTTTTGATCCTTCTTCAACTCCTAAGTAAATCATTGGAATGCTTCTATCATCTAATTTCTTCAAGTGGGGTATCGTAACCTTAGCATAAGCTGTGTATCCAAATATTTTTAGGTATTCTAGGTTTGGTTTTCTGTTGTAGAGGGCTTCATATGGTGTTTTATCTTCCAGGGCTTTCGTCGGTACCCTGTTGAGTATGTAAATGGCGTGCCTTACTGCTTCCGCCCAAAAAGTTAAGGGTAACTTCATTGCTTTCATCATACTTCTAGTCGTTGATAACACTGTTCTATTTCTCCTCTCTACTACACCATTCTGCTGTGGTGAGTATGGTGCTGTCAATTGTCTCTCAATTCCATTTTCCTTACAGTACTTGGTGAATTCATGTGATGTAAATTCACCTCCTCTATCAGTTCTTAGCATCTTGATTTTCAACTTCAACTTTGATTCGATCTGGTGTCTAAATTCCTTGAATGTGCTAAACGCTTGATCTTTCGAGTTTAGAAAGTAAGCCCACATAAAACGTGTGCAGTCATCGATTAATAAGAAGATGAGCTTCTTTCCGGAGTGTGTTGTTGGACTTATGGGACCACAAAGATCTCCATATACTAAGTCCAATGGGTTCTTTGATCTGAATTTAGCTTGGTTTGGAAATGGTGTTCTGATGTGTTTTCCTAATAAACATGCATCACAGATTTGTCCTGCATGCTTTATTCTTGGTATTCCATTCACTAAACCTTTCCTTGTCATTCTATCTATTGCGTCAAAGTTCAGGTGACCTAATCTAGCATGCCATAACCATGCTTGGTCATCTATGTTTGCTAAGAGACATATAGGTGCTACTATATGCAATCTAATACTGTAAAGTCGATTCTTAGATCGTTCTACTTTCATCAACAACTTCTTGTTCTTATCATACAAAGTCAGTAAATTTCCATCCATGATGATTTTGCAACCTATTTCAGTAAGTTGTCCTAGACTAAGTATGTTGCTCTTGAGGTTTGGAATGTAGTAAACATCCGAAATCATCTTCTGTTGTAAGTTTCTACATCCTAATAGTATTGAACCTCTACCCTTTATCTCTACATACGATCCATCTCCAAAACGAACACGTCCAGTGATGTTTTCGTCAATATCTTTAAAATGGCCTTTGGTGCCTGACATATGGTTACTTGCACCATTATCTAAATACCATATGCTAGCATCTGTCGTAGCATATTTTCGAGGTTGTACTTGTTCTTCATTTAACAAGATTTCTTCAGTTTCATGTGTAGCCATTAGTAATGATGGTTCATCGTCTTCTAAGAGAAGGTTTGACTGTTCCTGAGTTGTTGGTGGACTTCTACAATTCTTACTGTAGTGTCCGAGTTTTCCACAATTATAGCATGTGATTTTGCTCTTATCCCGTCCTTGTTTTCCATTATTCGACTTATCTGAGTGGGATGAGTTTCCTCCATTCGAGTTGTTTCTATTTCCCTTATTCTGCCAGTTTCCTCGTGAATAGTTTGATCTACCTCTGTATTTGGTAAATCGTTTCTTATTTCTAGAGTGTTCGCCTTGTGCGAATAATAAGTTGTCCTGGCTATCTACTTGTCCTCCCTTTCGGAGTTTTATTCTCTCCTCGAATGCCTTAAGTTTTCCTGTTATTTCATCTAACGTAATGTCATCGAGATCATTCGTCTGTTCTATGGATGCTACTATTTGAATGAACCTATCGGGTGTGGAGTCTAATAGTTTTCGAACTAAAAGTGATTCATCCAGCTCTTTTCCTAATTCTTTTGCCTTTGTGGCGTAGCCGTTCAGTTTGGCTGTAAATGCATCCACCGTTTCATCTTCCTTCATCTGAAGGGTCTGAAATCCAATCATCAGTGATTGTAATCGTGCTTGTTGCACTTTTTCTTCTCCAACGTGTCTCTTTTTCAACGAATCCCATAATTCTTTTGCTGTTTTGCAACTTGCTACTTGTAAGATCACATCTTCGGTTAACGCTTGATATAAGAAGGCGGTTGTAGCCTTATCCTTCTTAACATCTAATTGTGTATCAACCTTAGGTTCTATCGTTTCCCATAATCCTTGTGCTTCTAGTATCACCTTAATTTGTATAGTCCAAACCGTGTAGTTTGTGATTTTGAGTTTAGGGCATTGATACTGTGTTATAGGGGTTACGGTTTTTGGTGCAGTGTTACTATCACTTGCGTCGTCACCGGGCATTTTGATGGTGCTTATGATCTTCACTTTCTAATTCGTATAGGGATCTCTAACTAGTGATATCACTTAATACTACGGGAACAGAAATAGTTATCCGGGAATCCTAATATAGAATTATGGATTTCTAATAGTATAAACTAAGTATCTATACTATAAATATGAAAAGAAATCCAAAAGTTTAAGATTTTTTCGTGTGACCTGTTTTTGTCACTTGCGTATTCCCTTCTTGTCAGTACTAGACTATACCAACTATGTCTTTCTTTTCTTTTCCCTTGTATCACGTTTCCAAAGCAATCGGTACACCCTTTATTGATGTTGTCGACTTGCCTTTTTTCTTATAACCACTTCGTACCACGTTGCTCTTTATCCTTTGTGTTGATTTGAAAACAAATCCGTGCCCTAGACTTCTGTTTTGTCTCGGCTGTTAATTTTCCAAGAACTCGCAAGTTCTTGTTGTGTTGTTTCCAAGTTCGTATGAACACAAAGCCACAAATACCTTCGGTATTTTAATCAAAACAAGCGTATGCTTATTTCCTTCTTCTTACTACTCGATGGTAGTGAACCCAACAAAGTTAGCGAGTTGCTCAAACTTTGTTCCCTTCGTTGCTTGTCCGCGTTCCACAATACTCTTCTTCTTTATTTTTCCACACCGTATCTACAACAACCTACGAGAATACTCAATGATATTCCCTGCGAACAAGTGATCAAATTTGTTCCTGTTGTCGTCCCTTGTATTGGAGCGTGTTCCTAAACAATCCTTGATTGTTTCTCTTCTTCTATCGGTACCTTTTCTAAATCCCAAGCAACGGAATCAACTTCTGTCCAAACGTTTGCGTTTGCAAGCGTGGATCTTCTATCTTTCTTATGACGTCTTCTACTTCAAAAATCTGTTGCGATAGATAACAACAACTAGGCCTACTATACGTTTTGTTGTATGATTGTTGGTTGCAAACAAAGAGACGTTTGTAAACAAACGTTAGTGTCTTTGTTTTATGCAGAATCACACACCCAAAAACAAACAAGTCACCACTTCAATTGGTGCCTTTTCGATTGCAATTCCCACACAAGTACGGTCGTGCACTACTTTCCTTGCGTTATCAAGTTATCCAGGCAGCGTATGGTTCAATGAATACGTTGCGTCTTTTCTTCTTCTTCTTTCTGAAACAACAGTTTCAGCGCGTCCTTTTTGGTTCCTTCTTTCTCGTTCAAGAGTGTTTCTGTGATGATACTTGTCGACAGAATCTGGTCCTGGTTTTGGTTACAGATTTCTGTGTTTGAATGATGATTATATCGGTGTAACGTTGTAACGAGTATATAAACGCAAGCTCTGATACCAAATGTTGGTCCCAAACGATTGAGTAAAACAAATATAATGAAATTGCAATAATATGAATAACTTGTCAAATGTTCTAACTGTCGAAATTTCTGTACATGTACATCTATATATATGTTTCGAATGGGTGTCTTTAACCGACACAATGGTTCGGTATTAACTAACTAATCATAACCGCTATTTTCAGTTGAAAAGATTGTAATAAGCAACTTTGGTCCTTCAACTTTCTATCTTCATAAATGGAGCAATGAATCGAGATTATCATGCTCACATAGTAATTACAAATTTACAATTATACTCTTCATATACTTCATGAATTTTCATATGTGTTAATCACTGTTGCTTTATAACAAGTGGAGTGTGAAAGGTTAATAAGAAGGTAACTGTTAATTGAAGGCCATAGTAGTCATCATGTCAATATAAGATATAAATACTACTAGTACTACAATCAATAAAATCTTCCAGTTCATGACAATATGTATTTTGCCTCCTTGCATGAAGTTCCTAACATTTTTTCCTATGAGATTAGGCCAGACCTAGGGAAGACATTACTCTATCTTGTGTCCCTTCATTCTGCCATGGTGTATTGTATATAAATAAATTAATATATCAAGGTTGTCATTTGCAATGAAATGCAACAGTCATGACCTGATTTGTCACCTATCCCCCTAGGACTACAAAAGTGCTTTGAGATAACATTAAATTCGGAGTACACAAATTATATACTTGAGATAACATTCAAAAAGTGCTTTGAAATGTAATAGCTATCATAGATATGAGCTGTAACAGAGTTGAAAAACAATTATGAATATTTAGGATTTGATTCACACTCAAATTTAACTAAGTATATGCATTATGTTGTGATTCTGAAACTACTATATCTAAACATTAACATGGTAACCAACCTTGTGTAGTCCAGTGGATTCATGTCGAGAATGAAACCAAATGGTCACACGTTCAAGGTTGGTATGAACGAATCCTTAAAACATTAACATGGGTGCAACCTGATTTACTGCTGTTAACGAGCCTCGTAGATTTTTAGGTGCAATTTCTGCTATGAACACTGGGACAACATATGAAAACACTCCCATCCCATATCCTGTAGCTAGTCTTCCAATATCCAGTGCCAAAGGACTCTGTCGTACACGAAAAAACTCTTCATCTCATCCAAATATAACACAAGTTAATTAGTAACGATTAGGACTTTACATACCTCTGCAAAATAATTGCTATCCATCCCGCTGAGCAGAAAACACTCAATATCCTAAATGTCTGTGTACATTCTTAGTTATTAATTTTTGCATAGCACTGACTTGAACCGAGTACTTAGAGCAACAACTTAGACCCAATGGCCCATTAACGTATTAAAAATAACTAAAGGGCGCAACAAACCAAGATTCGTAACTCCTATCACCCAAACAGCCCTCCTTTTATTGTTTAACACCATTGACCATACGTTGCTGAAAAGATACGGAACATAAAGAGTCCTAAATCACTCAACTCATTTATAATGAAACTGCCAAAAAGCATATTCAAAATTGTACTTCTCAGAAAAGTTATGATACTCAAGTACTATTGTTTTGTAATTTTCACGCATTTGCTGCCAAGCATTTGGATATAATGGCAGTCTTGCTTTAGCTGACATACCTCCAACTCAATAGTCTATAAAGAAAGACAACAAGTAAATAATATCTATGCACACATGGGTAAAGCAGATATGACAATAGTAATGATGACTTGACAACATTCCGGATGGTGCCCGTCTCATGTCGAAAGACTTTCAAAACGTTGTACGAAACCGATTTAATTACCATCAAATTCCAAAAAGAGAATGATGATTAAATGAGACTAATGATTACGTTCTTAAGACCAATTCGTGTTACTTACCAAATACAAGTGTCAATTATGCTCTGAATGCCACATACAACAACACAAACTTCACTTATACAAGATCTGATTTTGTGGTCAATATTATCTTTTTATATAGGTATTAGTGAATCTTTCAGTGTACAAGTTCATAAGTAGTAACAACTAGACGTGTATTCAGTGAAAAATTAGTCAATTTCATATCACATTTTATAGCTACATCATGTAAAAAATTATGTCAAATAAATCATAAATAAACACACAATTCAATATCCAAACACAAACAGTAAAGAGCAAATATATATTGTACTTTGTAATAAAGATATCAATAACACTAAAACAGTAAAACTTCCTAAATGGTTGCTAGCCAGTGACTTCTTAAATATGGCTTGAATTTTTCTATGTAATAAAGATATATTGTACTTTGTAAGTCACTATAAAATATAAAATAAAAATAATGAATAATTTTTTTGTCTTTATTGACGTGTAGTATGTTTGTTTCAACATATAACCTTATATTTCTCAAGTGGTTTTTGATCTAGTATTTTATAATCTTATGAATGTAAGTTTAAATTTCTAATGTGTAAAAGATGATCGATAAAATGTGTGATCAGAAATTTTATGATTCCCAAAAGTCAGATAGAAAAATCCAAAATGGCTAGGTGATCTAAGGTTACCAAAGTGGCGTCAATTTTCTATACATGACACATGCTTAGGTATACCTAAGTTGGCCATCTTCCTATAATTGGAAACCAACCCCTCTTTCTTGTTTACGTATTCATATTCAAATATTATTTGTTGTACACTTGACGTTCTTATGGGCCACTAATCCACCAAATCAAATGGGTTTTTGTAAATTTTATCCGATCCTTACTAGTTACTGCATACTCGACTGTTGAAAGTAAATAGTAATAACAAAAGTTACTAACTTACATTTTAGATATATTTAACTAAAGTTATATTCTTGCAATTTTCATGAAATGATAATATATTCATGAGCAAAACTTATTTTTAACGGTATTATTCATAAAATAAAAGCTCTAGCAAGAATCTAGAAAATGTTACAACAAGATTACTCAAGAGTCAATCTGTCACAAGCCGATTTAGGATCATAAATCCAATCAATCCACAGCGGTTTAATTTTTCTAATCATATTAACAAGGGCCAAAACCTTAAAAAAACGTATGAAACTTGTCGTGAAAATCGGTTTTGCGTGACGAACAAAAAATGGGTAAAAAATGTCAAATTATCTCCCAAAAACACACTTTTTTACGCAATTTTTTACTCCTTTAACCGGTTGCCAGTTTATTAACAAAAAACGAATATCATAAAATTCCACCGTGTATTTACAACTCATTCTTTCTTCATCCCACCACACGCCCTCATAAACCTGCACATGCCATAGATAAAGTTACGAGGTTTCAATACAAGTACATCTTATCCTTAATCTAACCACACAATCATCTTCATACATCACTATCTTCATACATCACTCTCAGCACGTGTACAAAACCCTAACCCTAATTCCTGAACCAAATTAAATATTCCGAATTGATTGTCTTTTTCCTTAATTAGCACAGAACTTCCAAGAGCAACAACATCAGGTGCACCACAGGAACGAAGTCGTACACCAAGAAAGAAATCGATTGCAAGAAAAACAAGATCAGGTGCACATCATCAACTAACCCATACACCGTTACCTGAAATGATACCACCAAGGATGAAGAGTCAAAGAATACTACAAAAGAAGTTGTCTGCACCTTTAACTGGACCAGGTTCTAGTGTGGACAATGAAATAGTCCTTGAGTAGTAACATAAAAATTTGGTAAGACTGCACATATTTTGTAGACATGTTGTATGTGCCTTAAAAAACTACCTAGTATCAAGTGTATGTATAATTATGTTGCCCTATTTTGTCCATGGAAGGGCCTAATGTAGTTAGGATAGGAAAGTAATATAGTGCTGCAATTATTGCCACTATTGTGATATGTAAAATATGTAAAGTAGTGATGCATTTCATGCCACTACTCAGCCCTATTTTGTCCACTGAAGGGCACTGTAGATTAAGTACGAAGGTTGTGTTCTTGTTGTAACATTGTAATGTGCTATGCACAAACAGTTGATGTTATGAAAGAACACAATTGGTTATAAGTTTACGTCAGTTTCTTACTTTGGTAAGATTTTAATTCAGTTTGGTCAGGTTTGAATGAAGTTGGTGTTGTTTATAATGTGTGGTCAGGTTTGATTTAAGTGTGGTCAGGTTTAATTGTAGTTGGAAATGTATATATATACCAGGGATGTTCAATTGCTTAGGTTGATAATGTTTGGTCAGGTTTCATTTGCTCAGGTTTCATTTGCTCATATTGGCACTTCATTTGGTCATATTGGATGTTTATTTGGTCAGAATTTGTCAGCTATAAAGGAGGTTGGTGTTGTTATATTGTCTACAAATATGGTGGAAAACTTGTAAAGATGTGGAATAATAGCTGCAAACATCTTGGTATGTGCATTTGCTCTGTGGTCAGGTTTGGCAAAATCTGGGGAAGTAAAAGATAAGCTAAGCTGCAAACTTCATGTTTCATCAGTTTGACTATTGTATGGTCAAAAAGTTACAATTATAACAAGTAAGTAACAATAGAGATAACATAACTTATGTTAACATTCATCAACTAGAAACAAAGATATTGTGCATTACATAACATTAGAGATAAAGTAAGTTAACTTAACAATAGAGATAACATAAGTTGGTATTGTTACAGACACAATATTAGATAACAATAACTACTTAACAACTTGAAAATCAGTAGTTGATATTAGATAACACCAAGCACTAGTTTCTATTGGACACAACAATAACGGCTGCAATAACCACCATCAGCACAATCATCAAAGCAGTGGAACCAACCAACACCATGTCATAGACTTTTCCCTTCACCTTTAACTCATTCAAATCTTTGTAAATCAGTTCCATGGGTAGTTCACATGTTGAGTTGTTTGCAACTTGATTTTGAGCATCATCTTGGTGTGTAAGGCTGTCTAGCTTGCACTCCAAAATCTGGTTGTCTTTATACAATTTGTACACAAGGTCTTTGTAGCAGGGGCGGAGCCACATTATTAGTTATGGGGGGACATGCCCCCAACCAAGTTCTTGCGGATACGCAAAACATATAGAAAAAATAGTCCAATTGATGGGAAAAAAGTTGAGTGCCCTCACCCAAAAGTTCTGAATGCCCTCGTCGTTTTTATCTTGCCAACAATTTGAGTGTTCTCTAGTGTTAAATAAGTATTATCCGATGGTTTTGAGGTTTTGACTTTTTGTTTTGCCGGAAAAATAAAGAACAGATAGAAAGGGGAGTGAGAGAGTAGAGGAAGGGGATGAGTAGGTGATAAAAATATAATATATTTAATATATATATTTGTACTAAAGTTTGTCTCTTTGTGTATATTTCAAAGTGCACTTCGTAAATATAACTTTGGAAATTGGGTTTTCATAATGATACAACTTTAGCATTGTAGTTTTCTTTTCTTTCGTATGCGTGTTACTCGTATTAGTTACTACATTTTTTATATAATAATCACATTTTTTGTTTAAATTGTTATATGTTGTTCCCTTAACACGCTTAGCGTTAACTAGAAAGTTAATCTATTCGTGTTTATGACTAATACAATGTTATGATTAATTCTAACATATTAATGAAACGTAAAAGTAAAAACACATAAGTATTTTTCAACGTTTAAATTTTTATTAGAAATGAATCAAAGAATCTATTACCCAAGTGTTTTGCGGAACAAACACATGGGATTGAATAGACATGGTATGGTAGTGTCTCCTATCTAAACTCAAGCTTTGCTTTGAGTGGTAACAATTCGACCCACTGAGCTATCTCAGGGATACGTTACTCTTTGTAGGAGAGAAGTTGCATTGTAAAAGTCTAAGCTTTCAATGTACAAAACACACTTAACTTCTCTCCTATCTGAACCTATTTATACACAAGTATAAAGAGTAAAAGTGATTAAAATAATACAAGTTGTTGAAGCAAGCGTGTCTGACAATTACAACAGTAATTGTCATTTCCAAGAACCAATAGGAATGGGCTAAAAGTCTTTAGGAGTGGTTGGTCTGACACTCCATGACTTTTAGCCGTCTTAGGGAAGGTTTCTTCCTGACAAGATAAGATTTGATCTTATCTTAAACTTTTCCCAGATCTTCCCACCTTTCTTTCAGGCTTTAGGTTCTTCAGTACACGCCTTCATTTATTAATCACAATTGTCGTTGAGGAGACTGGGGTTCAATGAGTTCTTGTCCAACACTCACTGAACCATCATCTTCTTCTTTGGCTTAAGTCCTACTCAGGGAGTACCGTCTTCCTGAGCAGTGAATCCTTCTTCTTGAATTCGCCTTAAGCATCCTGAAGATGATCACTGAGAGACTGTTCTCTCAGTGAATTGAATTGTTCTCGGTTTAAGTTAACACTTAGTTAATTTGTGTTCAAATCTTATTTTACGTATTCTTGGGTACTGATGGACCCAACAATCTCCCCCTATTTGGATATAAATTATTCCTAAGTGTTTTGATCAGTAATGAGTGAGCTAATAACTTCTACTCATACTAAATGTACTAGAATGTAAATAAGGACACTGAAATAATAAAAACATCATCTTATTAATATCATTACAAGTCCTATCAAAACTAAGTACAAAAGGTGGTGGTGGTAGTCAGGCAGATTCATCAGTTCAACTTAATCCCAAGGGCTTCAAGCTTAGGCTTCTTTGACTGCAGTTCTTGTTGGTCAGGGTGCTCTCGGATTTTCCTTTTCAGATCTTGACAGAACCTCACATTTTCAGGAGTTTTGAGTGGGGAGGCCATCATTAGAAAACCAAGCATGGCTTTGATCCCTGATAGATCAATATCACTCCACCTCTGAAAGGCTTGGTCACCGAACTCATCAATGAAGAACATACCTCTTTCAGGTTGTTCAATGACCACATTGTTCCTGAATGGAACACCTTCAGGGAGAGCCCTATTACAGTCAAGACCAGGAACCTTGATCTCAGGCTCAGCTTCAATCTTCTTTCTCTTTCTTGAAGAAGACTGAGAAGGGGCAGGCTGTTCAGCTGAAGCAAGAAGAAGAGATGGAATACCAAGTTCCTGAGGTGCTGCTGCCAATCTTTCATACCTCAGGCTCGGGGATTTTAACAGACCAGGGACCACAACATTAGATTTTTTCGCTAATATTGAACCCAATTCATCCAACTCAGTGATCCCGAAGTCTGCGAATCTGAAGGGGCTATGAACCTGAAGGATTCTTTTGTCAGTACTCCTGTAGACAATAACAATGGCAGGCTTGGTGTTTCTGTGGATCTTGATATCAAGGATGGGTTCAGGCTTCAACCTGCTTGTCATGACCCACTGATATCTCTCAATCCTGTTCTGCCTAATTTCTTCAGCCCTTTTCGCCCTTTCTTCTCTTTTCTGCCTGAGAGCAGCCAACCGAGAATTCTGAGCTTCCACAAAGCTCTTGCCACCTTCCCTTTTTGCAAAGTCTTTTGCCTCAATCCCAATCATCTCAGCCTCTTCTCTTGCAACCTGAATGAGAGCAAGCTTGTTCTGCCTTTCATCTTCAGCAGCTTTCTTTACTGCCTCCTCTTTCTCTATGTGAGCTTGAATTTCAGCATGAGTGAGAAGTTCCATCACCCCATTGATTTCATAAGGAACCCTAACTGGTTCATCAGGGTATGGCCTTCTTTCCTTGGAGGCAGGTACCAAGATTGTGGGCTCAGGCTCAATGGTTGTGAGAATGCCCTTGCCTTTGTCTTGGTGGGATGAAGATGAGGTGGCTTCAGGATTCTCCCCCTCAGTGTGAGAAGGAGGTTGTTCTTGTTCAGGTTGTGGAGGTTCTTCAGTGACTTTCTCCCCCTCAACTGTTGCTTGACCCATAGTGAGAGCAAGAGTTGGTTCGCTCACTGAAGTTGAGGGAGCTTGACCTTTGAAGGCCTGATAGATCTCAGTCATCATGGACTTGATGTCTGAGGTGTCCTCCTGAAGAGTTGAGACCTTAGTCTCAAGAGAAGCCTGAGAAGCCTCTAATGCAGTCATCCTCGGCCCAAGATTCCAAGCCAGGGAGGAAGAAGACGATGCCAAAGAAGCCATGTGGGACTCCATAAGACCCAGGGAAGATCGGATGGAGTCCACTGAAGAGTTGAGTCCCTGAAGATTTGAGGATCTCAGCACAGTTACCAGCTCAGTCAACTGAGAAGTTTGTTGCTGGTAAGTTTCTGAAGCCTGAAGAACTTTTTTGTTTAGCTCAGGGTCATCTTTCACTGACTCTTGAATAGTGTCAACGCTCTTTTGTAAGTTGGTGAGAGACTCGTTGAACAGTTTAAAGTTGTAATCAAGATTCGTCAGGGAGAAGGAGATAGATGACATGTGCTCATTTTCATCATCATGATAGGCTTCCACTGATTCCTTCAGGTTGACATAATGAACAGCGGCTTCAGTGTGCTGGTCAAACATTTCTTCAGTCAGACCTTGGAAGAGAGCCTTGTTGGTCTTAAGCAGGAACTTGACCAATTGTCTCTCAGTGAGAGGAAGAGTGTTGTCATACTTGCTGAGGATGTTATCAGTATCCGAAGAACCAGCAGCTTGAGATTCTGATTCTTCACTTGGATGTGGAGATGACTGATGTGATTGTTCAGGTTGTTCAGAGTGTTCCGATTGTACATCAGTTTCCATATCCTCACCTGCCTCAAAAATTTCCTCATCACTCTCTTCCTTGAGCTCATCATCAGACTCAAGAAGAGCCTTAATGTCCCCCATGGACTCAATACCCAACAGTTGAACCGGCTCCTCTTCATAAGAAGACTCGCCTTTGTTTTGGCCAGGTCCTGACCCCGTTGTCATAATAACTGAGTGGGTTTTCTCAGCCTGACTAGCCATAATAACTGGGGTAATACCAGCCTGGCTTTTGGGGGCAGTTCCTGAGTGAATGGATCCACCTGAGGGGGTGATGGGTTCCATATCAGCGGGTTGTTTCTTTCCCTCTGAGTCTTTGTCCCCCTTAGTGCCTTCAACTACTGATGGGTGTTTTCCAGTAGTATCACTAGGCACTGATTGTGATGATTGATGGACCCCCTTCCCATCAGGATTGTACTGTCCTTTTGGGGATTTAGGGTCCTGAACTCCCTGAGATCCTGAGTGTGATTGCTCAGGAACGTTAGCAGGATGTGATTGTTGGTGGGTCCCCTTCCCAGTAGGATAGTGCTGTCCTACTGAGGATTTAGGACCTTTTTCTCCCTCAGGCCCTGATTGTGATTTATCAGTTACTTCATCAGGATGTGAGAGGTTGTGGGTCCCTTTCTCAGTGGAGTAGTGCTGCCCCACCGAGGATTTAGAACCCTTTTCTCCCTCAGGAACTGATTGTGATTTGTCAGTTCCTTCATGGGGATGTGAAATGGTGAATGTTCCTGATCCCTCAGACTTGTGTATGTCAGTGGGAACATGTGGAAAGGGTTTGCCCGAGGACACTGAGGATGATTTCTCAGTGCCCTCCGTTGGCCTTTGTTTTGTGGTCAAGGGGGTCTCTGCAGTGGGTGTCTCAGAGGTCTGGGCCACATTCAACCTCTTATTAAGGTTGAGTTGGTTTTCGGCATCAGTCTCAGTGGCGAGTGGTTTGAGTCTAACCACCTTACTGGACTGACCCTTCTTAGTCTTCTTCACCTTCTTTGTAGGTGAAGGTATTGGAGAAACAACGTTCTCCCCCTGAATAACCTCTTGCATGTAGTTAGTCAGTGTTGGGAATTAAACTTAAGCAGTTAGTACGGTTGAAGTATACAAGAACAGTTAGGACTGCTGATGGAAGAGCAGTTAGGACTGCTGTAGGAAGAACAGTTAGGACTGCTTAAGAGATCAAGGTTAAACCGTGTGAAGATAAATATAGAAAAGATATGGTATATATCTTATTTGTATAGAATGATACGGTTAGATGTTTAACTTGTATAGGACTCTTTCCATTATAAAAAGAGATCCTTTGATTAGGGTTAGTGATAGATCGAATACATCTAATACCTAATATCCTTCACGTTCATAATTGTAATCGTTTGATATATTGAAGTGATAGTTTGGTTGATATCGTTTGTTCTTATTGTTTTACTTAATCAATCACCAAACACAAACTCATATTCTTCTAAGTACTTGGTAGTAAATTCCGCGTGCTATCAAGTATATACTCAAAGTATCCCCAACACAACGTGTGTGTTTAGATCCGGTCAAGTGGTATCAGAGCCAGGTTTCTGATACTTTGAGTCTAGAAGAACCAGAAGTATTTACTCACTAGCAATCCAAGAAGATGGACATGGAGACACCTCAAACCTCAATCCTTGCTAAACTCCCTATGCTGAAACAGAATGAATACGATTTATGGCGGCTCAGAATAGAGCAATACTTCATGGTGCAAGACTATGCATTATGGGATATTATTATTAATGGTGATTCCTTCAAACCAGTTGCTGTTGAAGAAACACGTGCTGATGGTTCCAAGATCACAAAGCTTAACACTGAGCCAGTTACAAACGAGGAGAGAATCAAAAAGAAGAATGATCAGAAAGCTAGGAATTTGTTACTAATGGCAATTCCTAATGATCAAGTGCTGAACTTTAGCCATTACGAGTCGGCTAAAACTCTTTTTGAAGAAGTGGTGGAAAGGTTTGGTGGCAATGAAGCTACCAAGAAGGCACAGAAAACCCTACTCAAGCAAAGTTATGAGAATTTCACTGCATCAAGCAATGAAACTTTGGATCATATCTTTAATAGGCTTCAAAAGATCATCAGTCAACTTACTGTGTTGAAGATTGTGATACCTCAAGAAGACCTCAACATGAAGTTTCTAAATAGTTTACCTGCTGAATGGAACACTTATGTTGTGGTTTGGAGCAATAAACCAGAGCTGGAGAACATGACAATGAATGAGCTTTACAATAATCTTAAGATTGTTGAGCAAAAGGTCAAGAAAAGTGGTAGCACCAGTTCCAGTTCAGGAAATATGGCTTTTGTATCTTCTTCAAACAGTTCTAATCATGAAGATGAAGAAGCAGTTGGTACTGCTATACCAACAGTTAGCACTGCTAGTGTAAAAACTAGTACTGCTGGCTTGACTGAAGAGACCATATATGCTTTTGTGTCAGAACAGTCTGGTGGGTCAAAGATCTTTAATGAAGATCTTCTTCAAATTGCTGAAGATGATTTGGAAGCTATGGATTTAAAGTGACAGTTGGCTTTGATAAGCATCAGGGCTAAGAAGTATTACCAAAGGACTGGGAATAAGATTACCTTCAATGGAAGAGATGTTGCTGGGTATGATAAGTCTAAGGTGGAATGCTTTAATTGTCACAAGATGGGGCACTTTGCCAGGGAATGTAGAGGTCCAAGACAACAAAGCAACCATGGTCAAGGGTTTAAGAATCAGCAAGGGTCAAGGAGAACAGTTAATGTTGAAGAGCCTTCTTCCAAGGCTATGGTAGCTGTAGATGGAGCTGGATTTGATTGGAGCTTCATGGAGGAAGAAGAAGAACCAGCTAACTTGGGTTTGATGGCTTTCTCAGACACTGAGGTATATAAACCTAAAAAATGTTCAAACTCTTGTCATGCTTTAAAAGATTATGAAAATATTAAGAAACAGTATGATGATCTTAGAGTTGAATTTAATCAAATAAGTTTTAGTCTGTCAAATCATAAAAGAGGATTAGCTGTTTTGGAAGAACAAATTGTGTTTTATAAACAGAATGAGTCAAACTTTTCTGATGAGATAGGTATTTTAAAGAGGGAATTGCAAATAAAAGATAATAAAATGAGTGGACTTGTATATGAACTAGAGAAGCTTAAAAAGGAGAAAGAAAACATCCAGTTAAGTGTAGACACTCTTGAATATACTTCAGATGGAGTTAAGAAGATTGTAGAGAGTCAAATACTTAACAAAGCTAAATCTGGTTTAGGTTATAAGTCAGTTGCACCCCCCTTTAGAGGAATGTTTGCTCCACCAGGAATTAATTTAGCTCATACACATTTAGAAGAGTTTAAGGATATGGATTTTCCTGGATATGGTGTTAAGGTTAGTGAGAATCATGTTAAATTTGTTAAGGCAGAAGATTCCTTTGTGAGTGCTAGTGATAAATCTCTTTCTGAGGAAAAGATGTCTTCTGATAGGAACTCAGATGCACCAACTATTGAGGAGTGGACATCTGATGATGAGAATGTAGAGGTTAAGGATAAATCTAATGTTGTTAAGGTAGAAGTTAAACATGCTCCTAAAGTGGTTAAGACTGATAACATAAAACCAGTTAGGAAAAATGTTAGATATGCTGAGATGTATAGAACTAAGAACAGATCATCAAGTTCTGAGAGTAGTCATAGGAACTGGAATCACTCAAAATCTAAGAAATTGGATGATAAGTTTGCTATGATTAGAAAAGTATGTTTTGTTTGTGGAAGTTTTGAGCATATGGCTGCTTATTGTGATTCTAACCCATGGAAAAAGAGGGTTTCTGGGAATGAAAGGGTGAACAGGAATAACAATGCTAGGGTAACTCAAAATGGTCCAACTAGATTGACAAACCCTAATGCAAATCATAAGATGTCACCTAAAGCTGTTATGTTAAAGACTGGCATCAAAACAGTTTCAACTGCTAGTCAAAATAAGTGGTTTAATAACAAGCAAACTGTTTCTAGTGCAAAACAATTTTCAAATCATGCACAAACAGTTAAAATGCATTTTTATCAGAAAACAGCAATGACTAATCAGAAGTGGGTGCCTAAGATTAAACAAGCAGTTCCAACTGCTAGGTCAGCAGTTCCAACTGCTAGACCAGCAAATCCAACTGATAGGCACTTAAATGCTAAGGGAAAAAGGGGCAATGCTGTCAAGGCCTCAGCACATTGGGATAAACATCTTACCAAACCCAATGGTGCATCAAAGACCTCAAACAAGTTTTCTCATCTTGATGCACAAGGCAGATCCAAACCAGTGATGGTTTGGATCCCCAAAAGAAACTAACACCTTTATTTTGTGTGAAGGAACATCCCTCAAATGGCAAAGAAGATAGAGGATATTCAGACAGTGGATGTTCAAGGCACATTACAGGCAACATGTCATATCTTTCAGACTTTATTGCTCTGGATGGAGGACCAGTTGTCTTTGGTGGTGGTGTTGGAGGAAGAATTACTGGTAAAGGGGTAATTAAAACTGGTAACCTTGATTTTGAGAATGTGTATTATGTACCAGAACTTAAGTACAATCTTTTCAGTGTATCACAAATTTGTGATAAACAGAACAAAGTTTTATTTACTGATAGTGATTGTCTTATACTTTCTCCTGATTTCAAGCTACCTGATGAAAGTCAAGTATTGCTTAAAATCCCCAGAAAGGATAATACATACAGTGTTGAGATGAATAAACTAGTTCCTAAGGTTGGACTTACTTGTCTTGTTGCAAAAGCCACATTGGAAGAATCAATGTTATGGCACAAGAGGCTTGGTCATGTTAATTTTAAAAATATTAACAATATTGCTAAACATGGATTGGTAAGAGGTTTACCAAACAAAACTTTTCTCAATGACCAAACTTGTGTTTCTTGCCTTAAGGGTAAGCAACACAGAGCCTCATGTAAGCCAAAGACCCAGAACTCTATTTCTCAAGCTTTATATATGTTGCATATGGACTTGTTTGGTCCTACTTCTGTGAATAGCTTGAACTTTAAGAGATACTGCCTTGTTGTCATTGATGATTATAGTAGGTTTTCTTGGGTATTCTTTATGAAAACTAAGGATGAGACAAGTGAAATACTTAAGACCTTCATTGTTGAAGTAGAAAACCTAGTTGATAAGAAGGTTAAAATAATCAGATGTGACAATGGGACTGAATTTAAGAATAGAGTGATGGATGACTTTTGCAGAGAAAAAGGTATTAAGAGGGAGTTTAGTATAGCTAGAACCCCACAGCAAAATGGTGTAGCTGAGAGAAAGAATAGGACTCTTATAGAGGCTGCTAGGACAATGTTAGCTGACTCTAAGCTACCAGTTTCATTTTGGGCTGAAGCAGTTAGCACTGCTTGTTATGTGTTGAATAGGGTTTTAGTTGTACAACCTCACAATAAGACTGCTTATGAGCTTCTTAGAGGTAGAACCCCTGCTTTAAGCCTCATGAGACCTTTTGGTTGTCATGTTACTATCCTTAATACTAAAGACCAACTAGGAAAGTTTGATGGGAAATCTGAGGAAGGTTTCTTTGTTGGTTATTCTCTGCACAGCAAGGATTTTAGGGTGTACAATACAAGCACCAAGCATGTAGAAGAAAATCTGCACATAGAATTTTTGGAGAATAAACCAAATGTTGCAGGTGTAGGTCCAGATTGGATCTTTGATATTGACAGTCTTTCAGATTCCATGAATTATGTACCTGTTACAGGTACAAATACTAACAATGATGCAGGTTCAGAGGAGGAAGATGATGATTGCATTTTCATACCTGTCATGGAAGAAAGTCGTGTGAATGAGTCTTCTACAAAGAAAGATGATATTCCTTCATCAAGTGGTGTAGACAAAGAGAAAGATGCTGCTGAAATAAGTGGTCAGAATGATAAAGAAGCTCAAATTCCAACGAGCAGTTCCAATGGAGTTAGTACTGCTCAACCACAAGTTCCAACTGCTGAGCAAAATATTGATACTGCTGGACCAAGTCAACCTCATCTTGATTCACCAGTTGATACTGCTTCTCAAGCTGATGAGTTTGATTTCTTTGGAGATGGTCTGCAAAACATGCCTACCAGCTATGCAGCTCCTTCTACTCCCCATACTATTGTACATAGGAATCATCCACTTACCAATATCATAGGAGATGTACAATCTGGAGTCAAGACCAGAAGGCAAATTCAAGACCCAGATCATCATGGATTTCTCAGTGTGGTTTATGAAGAGAAACATCATGAAGATGAGAATGAGTGTATGTTTGTATGTTTTCTATCTCAGGTTGAACCCAAGAATGTGTTAAAGGCTTTAGAATCATCAAGTTGGATTGAAGCTATGCAAGAAGAGCTACTTCAATTCAAGATTCAAAATGTATGGGTTCTGGTTGATTTACCAAAGGGAATGAGAGTGATTGGTACAAAGTGGGTATTCAGGAACAAGAAGGATGAGAGGGGCATTGTGATAAAGAACAAAGCAAGATTGGTTGCTCAAGGCTATACTCAGGAGGAGGGTATAGATTATGAGGAAGTTTTTGCTCCAGTTGCCAGGATTGAAGCAATAAGATTATTTCTTGCTTATGCTTCATTTATGGGATTTATGGTCTATCAAATGGATGTGAAAAGTACATTTCTGTATGGTACTATTGATGAAGAGGTTTATGTTTCACAACCTCCAGGTTTTATAGACCAAGAGCATCCTGACAAGGTTTATAAGGTGGTGAAAGCTCTATATGGATTGCATCAGGCTCCAAGAGCTTGGTACGAAACTCTTGCTAAA